>JASXSY010001780.1:0-60593 GCA_034509805.1 Sipha maydis | reverse complement strand
TCTGGATTTAAGGAGTCCTTATTATAATAACTACAGGTTACGAATGAAAGTTTAATTAAAGTTAAATTATTATGATTTATTATTTATTTTTAACGTTTAAATATTTCTTTCTCGGAGAAGCAGAAGCTGCGACGATTCTTTAATCTAATAACCTTAATTATAAAATACTGCTGCTGATGCCTTGTTTCCAAGTGATTGAAATGTATTTGCTGCCATCGGAATCATAAAATAAATTCTTCGTATAATGAATTTAATCAATACCTGTATTAATTCAGTGGAGATATTTATTCAGAGTCTGAATTTCAGACCAATATTAACATTGCATTTAATGTTAGTATTTAACATTTTTAAATACTGTTAGTTATGCATTTTGGTATGCTTATTATATTTTTACTTATTGTATTTGATTGAAATTAATATTATTATAGGTTATTTCCTATTTTAAAAATATACAAATATAATAGGAACATAGTATATTAAAAACTTGTACTGATATGTATATTCTACGTACAATGTAGTGTATGCATGTAGTAAATGTATTTTATTTATTGTCTTTTGCTATTGATTTTCTTTTTTCTTTTGTTAAAAAATGAATAAAACAGTAATTTTTATAGTTGTATTTATAAAATATTAACCAATAAGGCAATAACAATAAAGATTCTAGTACCTAACTGCTTTTTTTTTGTATTGTGAAATAATATTGATACCTACGTATGTTTGTAAGTTAAAATTAAGTGACAAATAAGTAGGTTAGATACATCTCTTCACGTTTTTGCTTTGATATTGATTATTATATTTTTAGTAGATTGTAAATGGTTTTGCTTCTAATGTGTGTGTCAAATTCACTTTGGTAAATGGTGAAATTCTATAATTTATTATTTTTAAAACTTGATTTTTTTTTTTTTTTTTGACAATCTAAAACCATAAAATCTTAAATTACGAAAAATTATTCATTTTTCTTGTATTTTTAATTATTTTTTCTTTAGTTTAATTTATGTCATAAATATTATTACATTACTACCATTATTAATATACATATTATATTCATACTTTAAAGGTATAAATAATATTTTTGTAATAGGTTTTTTCAAATTAATAATATAAAAATACCAGTATTTTGTTGAAAAAAATAAAATAATGTTGGTTAATTAATATTTATTTAAAGCAAAGTTTTTCTAGATCATTGAACAATTATGTACGCAGTATTTCACAATGAAACGTCTCTGATATAAGTAAGTACCGAAAAATACGGTCAACTATTTTTTTTTTTTTTTTTGAGTGAATACCGGATAATTTAAATTTAATGAAAATTTAAGCATGCAAAGTGGAATAAATAATGAATATAATTTTCTTACTTATAGAAGTATGTGAGTAAATATTATACTATCTAAACTTAATAGTATTAATTTCATAGGTATATAATATAATTATCATAAATTGTAATAAATTGTTTTACAACTATTGAATATAAATATTTAAACAATTATATAGGCATTCTTTCAAAAAAGGCATCAAAAAGAAATGAGAAGATCCGAATAAAAATATCTTATTAATTTTATGTGTCGGTACCTAATCGAATATTTATAACGTGGCGTCATTCATTTTTTTCTAGAGTAGGGCAATTGACATGCTCTTATTAAATTGTCGACTCAGCTGCTCATTTTAACAAAGTGCCGATAAAAGTGAGGGAAGAGTTCAAAAATATGATTTGTACTTTGTACTTATGTAACTCGTTTAGTATAAATCTAATTTTTTTTACAACAGGTTAAAAGCTTTATAAAATATGTATTAATATTTTTATGATGTGCCAATTTTAGAATAGCTAAACTTTAGACTGTGACAAATTCATGAGTTGCCTCTCCTCCCCAATGCCACCACTAATTTACAAAATAAATGAACACGATTAAATTATGAAGTCAAATGTGTGTTAGGTTGTTGGGAACTTTAGCCTATAAGCTGAATCGTGAAAAATACATATTTTAGGATATTCAATCTACACTGATAAAACATGATGAGGCGAGAGGAAACGAATGCAGTAAGAGTGGTTATGAAGATGGACGTTGAAGGGAAAAGAGGAAGAGGAAGACCAAAAAAGAGATGGTTGGAGACTTTGGAGAATGACATGAGGGCTGTCGGTGTGTGCAGAGGAGATGTGATTGACCGAGTGAAGTGGAGGTGTAGGACAAGGGTGGCCGACCCCAAATAGTTGGGAGGAAGGCGAGGCAGAAGAAGAAGAAGAAGAAGAATCTACACTATTGATTTATTTTAAACGTTGCATGAAATGTGTTTTATATGTATTAATATGTTTTTTAAGAAGCTCGTGATTATAATCATATGAATTTTTTTTATTTATAAAAACTAAAATTATACTATACTTACATATTTTGTCTTTTTTTAATGCATATTGTATATTTTACAATTTAAAATGCATATAAATACAGTCTTTAGTTATTACCTACTGTTATTTATCATTTAATATCATTTATATTGATTCTTCTATAGTGGTACGGCGTCAAACTGATTGGTGTAATGATTACATGTATCTATACCATCATTATTTCATTAGGAAGATTCTATTAATATACAAATACGAAAATTTCTATGTTTGGAAATGATCCTATTTTATTTTTTCATCTACTCTTTTTTTCAGCTAAAAGTAAACCCTGATGTCGGATATACTTTATAACTTTCAACTAACTTGATATGACCAATTTTGATAAATAAGTTATAATTAGGGCCCGGATTTAAATGCATTTAAAACTATACAAATATGCTCTAAAAAATAGCTAAAAATGCTCTTAAAAATGAACTTAAAAATGCCATATATATATATATATTTTTTTTTTTTGCGTGATTTGTAAATTTTAGATAAGATGTAATTTTTATTTATTATTTTATTAAAAAAAACTGAAAATTTGAAAAATTGACTTGATACTGACAAGCAAATGTTATGACCGCCATGTTATACGAACAGACTTATTTGAATGTGATTTTTGACCGAATACGGGTGACACTCCAAAGTCAATAATAAATTATGATAAAAATTGAATCGAAGAATAAAGATTGACAATTAATATAGAAAACCCGTTAAAGCTACTTAAATATCAAAAAAATAATTTATCTTTAGATAATAATTTTGAATAGACTAAATGTGTATAGTTTATTGAACAAATATGCATTAAAAACGAAAAAATGACCGAAAAATGCTAAAATATGTTCTAAAAATGAAAAAATATTGAAATATGCAAAAAAAAAAGTAAAAAATGCAAAATAAGAATTTCACCTTTGAAGTCTCTGTTATATAAATCAAATCATAAACTTGGAAAGCATTGTCTAAGATCAACCAAAAATAGATGCATTTTGCATTGAAATCCGGGCCCTAGTTATAATCAAAGAAACAAATGTGTCACCACACGATGAAGCACACTGATCAATATTACAATATACGATGTATTCAAATAGAATGAAAGCTATCTAGAAGCTACCTGTGGTGTACCAATGGATGATTTATGATTGTCTATATTTGTCATTATTTATTTAGCATAAAACCAATGTAACAATGTGTTTTGATATGATTAATTGAATTTGATTGATTGTCCTGTACTTATTCTAAATTTTATAACTATAGTACTTTGGACTTACTTGCGTTAAAGAGCAAAACAAATCTATAATTATTGTTCTATAACCACATTGTACACATATTATGTGGAGTATACGGAAGTATACGATGAGGTTCAAAAAAAAAAAAAATAATAAACACGACCTGACCGTCAGGATTTTGTTCAATGGAACCGCATTATTATAAATCTGTGAATGGAATGCATGAAACGTTCGTAAAATGTTCCACGTACCTACCAACATCTTATGAATGCACCTAGGTTACTATATTATTATGCTATTATTGCGAATATTCGTATTTTAGTATTTATCTCTACAATAACGGTTGTGTGTAAGGTTACGCGTCAATGACCCGAACTGCGATCCATTATTATTGTACTGTGAGCATCGACCGGTTTAACGCGTAGTAATAGTAGTAGGAGTCCACAGACATACGCAAGATCTCCAGAGATCCGTGTCCTCCTCCTCCTCCTCCTCCTTCCCCTGTTTTTTCTTCTCGCGTTTCTATTCTTCGGCGGCCCCGCGGTCGTCCCCAACAGCGTTCCCGTGCTCGGACCACAGGAGACGTACAGCTATATTCTCACTTCGTCTCCATTCGTCCGTCCAGTTCACGCGCAGCTCTTATTCGACCACTCCAATAACACAAATAGAAAAGAAAACCCGGCAACGCGTACATCCGTATCGCAGCACGGCAGAACATCGTAAACGCATCTGAGCCACTTCTACTGCCGTCGCCGTCAACAACCGCATATCATGGACCGCCACTACAGCAGCAGTGGCTTGTGGGTGTCGTTGGCGCTGACCGTGGCCGTGGCCGTCGCGGCCCCGCAGACGCCCTCAACAACGGCGGTGGACCCGGCCGTGGACGACGTGGTGTACGATCAGCGGCAGAACGGCACCGAGAACGTGCGGATCAGTCTGAGCGATCTGAAAGTGGTGCTGGCCCCTGCCGACGGTCTGTTCCAGATCATGTCCATGGCCGGAGCACAGCTATTCAACTCGGAGTTGGCCAACGCCGCGACCGAACACCGGCCCACTGCCGTCGAGTGCAACGGGTATAAGTGCAACAACCGGCACAGACAGGCAGCCAAAAAGTCAGTACAGCTACAACACTAATACTGTCGTACGTTTACGCGTTATATTATACGTACGCAATGCCGCGACGTGTACATTGCACTATAATCATTAATAATGATAACTAGGTTTCCACCATGAAAACAACCTGATCTAACTTGAGTATAACGTTGATTGGAGTATTGGGCATTTTATCGTACAACCTAACTTAACCTAACCTAAGTAGGTATTATTATACGGTATTGGAAAGCATAGTGTCATAAATCCTTTTTATTCCATGACCCTATGTAGATTCTCAAAAATCTCACGTCTCCCTAACCTCGTTAATTAAAAAAACGTTAATGACAATTGTTGTTGTTTTTTATCGAGAATGGGGGGGAAAAAATAGTGGTATGAGATATGTTCCATAATTTAAATTACAAAATATTTGTATTGTTTTGAATTTTATAATTTGTAAATTTGCAAATTTTATATTTAAATATAATTAATACCTATAAGTACACCATAAATATAATTTTCATAGTCTTATGATTACTATAATACCCTACTATCATTACCTAATTTCATTATAAATATAAATAAAGGTAGGTAAGATTGGACATAGTCGTACTCCGGTCGACAAGTCACTCAACGACTTATACGTGTAAGGACTTATTGACCTAGCCTCGTGTACACCAATTATTATTCACAAACTCTAACTATCTGAAATTACTTTTAAGTATTTGATCATTATATTATTATGTTTTTAGAAAAATAAGTAGATGTATACATCACGTGCATGTAAATATTAAATAAAAAAAATTGAAATCGACAAGAATTCAACAATTAAAACTGTATTATACATTTTTAAAGCCAGATAGGTATTTCAATTGATTCGATAAACTTGAATATGTTTTCAAGTAAATTAAAAAAACATATATAAAGAAAAACCATCTGACTTTAGCTTAAGTGTGTGTGTGTGTGTGTGTGTGTGTGTTTATGTAGCATATACTCGTGTAAAATTACAAAAAAAATATGTATAAATTAAATATACTTCGAAATGTTCATTTTCAATTTTAAAATATAATTATATTTTATTTTTTTCAATTTTATTCATGTATTATGTTATTATAAACTAATTTTTTCTTAAAAAATACAATAAACGTGAGAAGTTTTTTCCGTTCAAACCTCTTATTCAAAGTCTTTTTTATTATTTTAATTTGAAAAATTATATACTTAATTTTTACCGAATATTATATACTTTAATGTTAAGTGAATTAAAATAAAACTGATTATTTTATTTTCAGAAATCGTTTCAAACTATCAAGTTTTATTGCACCGTTATTAAACAACCAAGCTGAACAGAAAATTTCAGAAACTAGTAGTGTTAAAAATATCAACAACACCAATAATTGAATACTAAGTATAAATTAATATTTAAAACCTCAGTTTAAATATATTTAAATTAACAAAGATATTTTTAAAAAAAATGGATTAACTAATACCTATGTCTTCCATTTAAAAATTAAATCATCAACAATTATTTTAAACGTATTATATTATTATATTCACAATTTTTGTTATTTAAAAATACTAAGTAATTTGTATGTGTAAAAAGATACGTATATATTAAGTTAAATTTAATAATTTATTTGTAAATTGTTTGCATTTATCGATATATTAGCATTAAATTTTACATTCTGAGCTTAAGCAAGGAATGCATTGACTTTTATTTTCAACTTTTTTTCTTTTTTCCTGTAATAATACATTTTCGAGTTGAATAATTGCACCAAATGTTTTGGTCAATGATTTATTTTACAACATAAATGTCGTGTGACTTTAATCTTAATTCAGTCCAGTGGCGCAGTCAGGATTTTTAGATGAGAGGAGCTAGAGACATTTTTTGAGCAGGTTAGGTAATAAATTCTTTAAGAGTTCACCCATAATTTCCTACCATTACCAAATTTAAAAATGTACCCCTAGCATTTTAAAATAGAATTAAATAGATTTATAAAAATATAATTAATAATAATAACAAATTAATGGTGTCAGCTGCGGTAGCATCGCTACAAAATAACATCAGGGGCGTTCAAATACATAATTTTAGAATATGCTGTGCCATCAAGCACCAACAAATTAACATTTAATGCAGTACAAATATTTTTCTTATGGTCTATAAAGAACATGTAAATATATGAGAAAAAAAATTGATATCAAACTTTGTTAAATATCTTCTTATCTTCTTTATTTTAAAAGTTATATAAGTACGTCCTTTTTTAACTTTTTTTTAAGTGTCCTCTTTTTTATACTTTTTGTATGCAAAAAATAGGTAGGTTTATAGTTATGGCCACTCTAGTTCTGAATACCGTTGACATTTTTAGTATAAGCCTCCCCCTTATTACTATAGTAAATAATGTATAATATTTCTGCTTGGTATCGATATTATATAATATATATAATATATATTTATATATTATATTATAAATATTGATGTACATAATACAGGAAAACATTTAATTTCAAAAATAAACTAAATTTACTTTCGAGGTATTATTTGAGTAACCGAAGTTGTTTCCTTTGTTATGGTTTAAAAATATACACAGTATATCCATAATTTTGGAGAAATATCTTGCGAGAATAAGACGTATATGTATTATACTCTATAAGAACACTTGTGTATAACATGGTATAAAAACTATATCGATTATAAAATGGGTTGGATGAGAGTCGCTACAACATTCATGATATCTACAAAAAAGATAATAGTAATCACGGTATAAATAATACGCTTATGTATTTATCAACGACAAATACCCATTGTTCGTCAATATTTAGTTAGTAAAAGTTTTAAAATATTTAAATACCAATTAGTAGTATACTACTATACGAAAAATATTTTAATACACACACATAAACACGACCTATAAGTGCAGGGGAGGCAATAATCCCCTTAGCTTCCCTCCCTTGGCTTCGCCGCTAATTCAGTTTAGATAGTTATTGATGCACATCATGGTTCATGAAGTGGATAGTTATGAACTTATGGCGTAGAAATATGAAACTTTTAATGATATTATTAAATGAAAATCTTACTAAAAAATACTCATAGTTGGCGGTAAAAATTGCGTACTCAATAGTTACAAAAATATTTATTGAACATAAAATAATATAAAAAATATTCTGTATTCAATTATGAATATGACATTTATTTATAATAATTTTATGTTTACAACTAAAATATCTTATCATACAAAATAAATTATTTAATTTAAATATCTGAAAATGTAATGTTTATTTATATTACCAATATAGTAACTGCATTTTAAATTGGTTATTGTATATTGATCACAGTAAACATCGTATAATTTTTTTCATGAAAATATTTTTTACGATCGCAGTTTCTATAACATCATGATTTAATAACAGTACCGTTCCATTTTTCTCTCCATTAATATAAAGTAAAATAAATTGAATATTTTATATTTATTATTATAATTATTTAAAAAAAAAAAAAATGTAGTTTTCTTAATATATGACGAAGGCATTGGCTTAGAACAATAGTACCGTTATTAGTTTAGAGTTTCAATAATGGTTTTGCGTTTCCGAATTAGGTAGTAACAGAAACTAGACTATGGCTGAACTTAATTCAATTCGGTTGGCTAATGGATACCTACAACACAAATAATTACAGAACATTAACATTTTGTATGAAATCAGAAAATATAATTGTACATAAACAAATATTTAGTGTGTATTGTGTGTTAAATTATTGGAGTGAATATGTATTATGAGATAGGTATCCGAAGATAAGCTACACAAATATGCTACATAGGAGTTTTTAAACAATTCTTTAAGGAACTACATTATTTTATAAATTATCCATTACTGTTTACTTTTCTTATAAATTCTAGTTTCGCAGTCGAAAATATATTTTTATTCAACAAGATTAACTTGCAATATGATATGTTATATATTTACCGATTAATGTTTATGTTTTGTATAAAAACGTAATTATAATATTATATTCATTATAAATAGTTAACATTCAAATTTATTGTTATGAGCTTATGGTTGGTAAACAAACCGATAACAAGATTAACGTACTCTACAATGATAATAAGTCAAAAATGTATTATTGATCAACATTAAATAGCAGTTAAGCATGAAATCTCTCCAACAATACCTAAAATATCTCTACTTCATATCCACCTTCCCCGCTCCGTCACAACACCCATGATACTAGTGTATAATAAGCAAATGGACGGCCTAATTATTTTATAAAAGATGAATTCATTAACAATGTTTGAGTCATCGACAAATTTTTGTCAGGGATACTGTGTACACCGATCATATTTTTACTATTTTAAATCATAAAACTATCACGATTTTACCCCAATACTAAAAGAATTTTATCACACCTATGAAGCAAAATCAACATTCTAAGTACTTTCAGAATTTGGATAGTAAAAGTTGTTATAAAATATACTTAAAGTGCTTAAATATTATTAAGACTAACAATATTTTTTATATGATTATGCAATTAAATTTCAAATTTTTTTAATTTTGTCAGTTCTACAATGCTTAGAAGTTAGTAATACAGTTCTATCCCACATTCTTTTAAATTATTTTACTTAAAAACAATTGGTTTAGACATTTAAGTTTAGTCCAAAAAATGACATTGACATAGATATTCACAATATAAATAATGATAATGATAAAAAACACAAAAACACAAATAAGCGAATAGGTTAATATATGAGTTTATATAACACAACTAATAGGTATTGGATATTGGTCCCGCTTTGCTTACTTACAAGTACTTTTATGTTGTAAGTTCCCTTAAATTATTATTATAAATATCACACAACTCATTTTATTGTTTAGAAAAACTGATTTGATTAAGTTATTTTTTTATATATATGTTTAATAAAGTATTACTGAATTCATAATAAAATAATTAATCTTATGATTAGTTCAATTTATGTATTTAAAATTTAAAACAGCCTTATGCAAAGTGAAAGGATATAAAAAATAATGCGTTTTCATACGTTTTTATAGTTTATTCGATTATCTACCAAATGATTTTACATTTTATAAACTAAAATATTTGTCTATACCGTAATATTAATTAACATTTTTTAATAATTATCAAAATTTAATTAAAAAATTATTTGAACAGAAATAAAAGAAAACAAATCTTTTACTCGTTTATACGTCAAAAGTTACCTTGTTTTCGAAATTTTGTGGAGAAATTCTAAAATGTATGTCTTTAAATTTTTTTTTAATTTTCTAATAAATTACTGAGAAATTGTGAAGAATATTTAATATTCTTTATATCATGTTTTATTTCATAAAAAAATAAGTACAAAATTAAAAAACAAAAAAATATTCCTAAAACTACTAAAACAAAATAAATAATTTATCATTTAATTTAACAATCACATCAAGTTTAAATACTATGTATTCATATATTTATATATAATAGATAAATAAATAGTATTTGTATTTTTACATTATATTATTTTAGCGTACATTATTTTTTTTATAAATATTCTTTGTAAAGAACAAGTATGTATTTTATACATCCGATATTTTTATGGTGATTCAAACCAAATATTTGAAAATTATATGATAAAGTTTGTTAAATATTAATAAAATACGAAATTGAAAAGTTTATCAACATTAAAATAGTAAATTGATTCATGGATAATCTTTTATATAAGTCCACCATCTACATCTACATAATTGCATATCTTATTTTTTACCATTAAAAAAAAAGTAATAGAAATAAAACGTTATTTTGTTTCAAATGACTTTGTAATCTATTATACCTTACATATACCTGTATAATATAAAACTTAAATTAAAGCGGTGTGTTAATGTAATTCGTCATTCGGGTAACCGTGATCTGAATTATTTTTCATTACTGCACGCTGAAGGATATCACGTTTTAAGATTATGCTTTTTTTCATATCGTTGCTAAATTGATTCAAAAACGTTTTTACATTAAATTGTATTGGTGATAAATTTACCGTGACTTAATAATTTGAATCCACTCGCTTACTTCGACTAGAATCAAACACAATCATTTCGTTGATTCAAAAAACACGTTCTGTTTTAACACTAATGTTTGTAATTTATGTATAAAAAATCAAACAACTGCTTTGATAATATATTTTGTGGAGAATGTTTTAATATAATTTAATATGATAGGCAATCTAGATACAAAAATATAAAAGGAACCAAAAGGTCATATATTTGATACAAACAAAAAATTTAAAAGTTATTTAACACAAAAAGTAAATGGTTATAAACCTTCACATAATTTTTTTTTATCGTACATATAGTAATAATTTACAGACACAGAGAGTTTAAATTATTTTTCTCAATCCAACAATATTTTTTTTTTTATTTGACTACCTAGGTATATTAAATGAAATTTACTTTAAATTAAAACAAATTACGTATATAAACTATAATATACCTTAAGTAGTGTTTTTTTAATTTTAATATGGTTATTAAAAATATGAACTTCAGTAATGTAAACTAAATATACTTTTTTTTGGTAAGAACAATAACTTGAAAACAATAACAGATAAATTATAAAAAACCAATTAGATCTTTACGAATAGAAAAAATAATAAAATTAAGTGTTAAAAAACAATATCAACTACTTTTTTACTGGTAAACATAATATAATATATATAAAATTTATAAACCGGATTTATCGATACCTGAGTACGTGATTATATATTCATACCTTACTTTGAGAACCGTTAGACAATCTACAATAATTGCATCAGAAAACGTTAATACTTAAATTTGAATGGTTATAAAATAATGATTTATTAATGCTTGTTATCACTGTTGATCAGTGCGGCATTGCGGGGCTTCAGTCACTTGCATAAACAGTTTTGTTACGTACAAATTCGATAAAATGTTGGGAAATATTTTTGATTTTTTCCCCCCTATCTACGAAAACAAAATCTATTTTATAAATATTATTAAATAAGTTAATATAATCTTTAAACCGTGGATACATTACTCATTGAAATATCGAATGAACACTCGTAAATAATTGCACTGTACTTGAAAAATCTACGAATAGACATTTGATAATTCCTTCTTGTATAACTGATGGGCAAAGAGAATAACAATTTATTAACTTTCTTAGATCGACAAGGTGATTGTTTTCAACTTCAGAGATAAATGTTTTTTATTTTTGATGAATACACCGCAATACCGTATGTTATAATACAACTAAAACAACCAAACGCTAATCTCTACAGCAAAGGATAGAAGCATAATATTATAACAAACAATAGTATAATTTGGTCATTTTTATTGGGAGGGAGAAGATTTTTGTATATTTAAACAAAAAATATTTTGTGTGTGTATATCATAAGCTCAATGAATAATTAAGGAATAACTTTACATTATTAGACCTACATCTAATTTTTAATTCATTAACAATAATTTTCTTTAGAGGAAAATAAACAAAAATAACATTTTAAATAACATTTAATACAAAACTCTGTCTTATATAGTTTATACAAATGACGAATGTAGTATGAAAGACAATTTAAGACACTGCTGATTGTTATCGAAACACCGACCATGTCAATGGCAAATCTACGATGGAAGGTCATAAAAAGTCGAATAACGTGTACATATTCTTCAATTATTAGGGCACATAAATGTATTATATCGTTTATTGTTAGATATAGTTGTAAAAAATAGTTTATATGGAATTTCTGAAGTTCGTCGTACCTACGCGTCCACAACCATTAAAATAAAATATTTTACAAAGTAATGTTAAATAAGTTAATTAGCGATTCCAAACCTTTTTGAGACTATTAGTACCCATCAGTCGGGTTGGATATTAGAAAATACCCCTGTTCACTAAAAAAACGTGTAGGTATGCCAGACCCTAGTACAATCCACGTCATCGGGTTATTATAACCCCATTAGACCGATTAATGGAACCTTAATAATTTATACATGTTACGGTAAAAGTTCGAATACCGGTGAATCCTAGGTTTTATCGACCACAGTCGGTAACTGTCGGAATTTCGGACAGTTACCGATTTATATCGGTACCAAATATCGTTTGCAAAAAAAAGTCCGATCTACAAAAATCATTCAGGGTTTGACTTTTGTTTATTCTAATTTTTACCAAAATAAAACGGTAAATGTCCAAAATTCGGACATTTACCGACCGTAGTTGGTAAAACTTTGGACTTGCCGGTAAATCCTAGGTTTTACCGATATTCGTACTTTTACCGTAACATATACATAAGTATTATGTAGAAAAACATTACATTGTTATGTTTTTCGTCTTTACATAATATGTTAAGTACGCGTGCATGGATCATTCGACAGAAAATCGCGGATAATTATCCGATTATAATCGAGTGTACGCTGCATACATATTATTTGAAGGTAATATAATAATAGATGTAGTTAAAGGACATACAATTAAAATTAGTCCAGTGTTTACCCCTCTTTAAACTGGTCGGGAACCGCTGGAGCATACAAACGTTAAAATGATGCGCACCTGTATATAAAATAAAGTTATGAAATCACGAGTTGACACGCTCCCCCTCCTTCCCGTAATCACGCAACCAATTACAAATGATTTTGATGTGCATTACGCGCGAAAAAAAGGTACCACGAGAGCACGTTGCACCACGAATGCGCTGCAGTGCTGATAATTGAGGTCGACAAAAATCGCTGGATAATCGGAATATTGGCTGGTGCGTGTGTTTACCGTGGGCTGTATCGCGTGCGGACGATGTGCGGCTACAGGATGCGGTCAGACGAACTGCAGCTGAGCGCTCGCGGACCCGGCGAACTCGTTGTGCACCACGTGCCGTAGCACGGTGCGGGTGACGTTGTCGTAGCGGAAAGCGTCCAGCCCGTCGGCGACGTCGTGCGGATGTCCCAAGCAGTACTTGATGAACACGAATATGGACAGCGAGACCAGGAGCACGGCGAGCGCGGAACGGTGATAGTCGGCCATGGCTTACGGGGCCGCAGGTTGCACGCGCCCGGACGGAACCCGTGCGATACGTTGCGCCCGGACCGTGCGGCAGCGAGTTCGCGTGCTACGTGCGTGCCGTACGCGCTTTGGCGTGCGTGTGCCACGCGGTGTGCGCGACACATGCGAGGCAATGGAAAATACCACGTCTCTCTCTCTCTCTGTGTGTCTCTCCCTCACTCGATCACCATCATCCGGTCGACGAGCGATGCGATTTGCGTGAAAGTACATCATACCATACGTCGCTTACGGTGCACGGCGTGCGAGCAGTAAACGACTCTGTGCAGCACAATACGACGGCTAGCACTTAGTGCGTTGTCCCCACCGCGTGTACCGGCATGGCGCTCCGATCGCATGTCATAATATACGTGCGTGTCGCGCCGTAAAGGCACTTGCTTATACATATACGTATACGCCGTACACGATCAACTGTGCGTGCCAGGATTATATTTTTAAAAGGCCACGATTATAATCTTAACGATTATAACTTATAATTTTTTTTTCATGACCCTATCTTATAATTTATAAGATAGGGTCATGAAAAAAAAAATGTAAAAAAAAATATAATAATAACAATTGATATGAGCTAATTGGCTCATATTAATTACAATGTTTTAAAATTTTAAATGATTTTAACACTATATCGATACTATCTTAAAATAATTCTTCTTCAGAAAAAAATACTATTTTATTATATCTAAGGCCACGACGGTGGTATATTCATTGGTGATAGCAGACGTTATGAGATAAGGCAATTTATATTTCCCAAAGAGTGTGTGTTGATGCAGCAAGTGCCTAAGGAGCGGATTTGTTTACTGCGACTAAATGTTTTGTATTAGATAATACCAAAAATAATAACTATAATTCAAATTAAGTCGGTCGACCAAATTATAAAACAGGATGTATTATTACCGGGTTAGTAAAGGCAAGTCTATAAAAAATGCTTGCAATATTATGTAGTAAGCATTGATTAAATATGCTCCTTAGAATCAATTTACTTTTTGAAATAACAAATTGTAACTTAAGATTTATTATTTTGAATAAATGTCAGTTCAAACAGGTTTATATAGCACTGGTCATCTAACTTTACTGTTACTGTGAGTTAAGTTTAGTCATGCTTACATGTTGTTATAACTCACTTATTAATAAAATATTAACTGCTTAATAAGCGCAGCAGTAATTTGAAAAATAATAATACTCAACGATCTGTAATACAAAATTTGACTGTGTGGAACAATAAAAATAATATAACAATACAAACCATGTGGTTTTCAGATGACCAAAAATATAATATTCATAAACAATAATAATAATGGTCATAGCGGTAACACAATAACTTACCAATAATTTATATATAAATAAATATTTCTATTTATTCTTTCTCATCAGTTGGACATTTTCATCGGTAGTTCTAATAAAACTGTGAAGTCAAAAATGGTATTAACAAAAAAAACAGCAGTGTAGACATCACAATAATATATACATATAATTTTTCAGTTGAAAAACCAAACGCATTTTCAACAACGCGTCGATTTCTAGAATGTCGCTTGTTACAATTTTTTTATTTTAACTAGTTTGCTCAAATTTGTCTGCATTCTGTTTGACTGTTTGACACTCTTCTGCAACGAACTGGTAAACTTAGTTTGACGAATTTATCTGCACAGACAGCCTGCTTTCTGTTTGACTGGGCCTTTATTGTTCTTTTGCATTTAAAGTTAAGTATAACAATTTATTCCAGATTGTTTTCCAAACACATACTCAAATTTATTATTATATAAATATTACTAATTATTGTTGATATTATTGTTGGGTTAAACACAGACAGTTTATGTTTTATATATTTGTGAATAATTATAACAACGGAAATTATAATTATAATTACAATGCATAAAACATTTAGTTACAAGGAAACAAGACATTTACTCCATTTACTTAAGTGGTGTGGGTATTCACAACGCCATACAAATTAAAGCGAATTTCAATTGTAACTTTTTGCAACAAATTTGTGACGATATGTTATTTTTATCAATTATTTCTTAATTTTAAACAAACTGACCGCGAAATAAAATTCTGGCGTTAAAACAGTTAAATTACGATAGTATAGACAAGTATAAACGATTTAAAAATATATTGAACGGTGTTGATCGTCATTTCAAAAGTTATAATATTATATAGTGCTCGAAATTGGTGCATTATAATATTAAATATATTGGCATATAATTTGTGTCAGACTGGAACTTCTAATACTATTTAAGTGTGTCACGCTATTCGATATTAATTATTTTTGCTTTTATTATTATCAAATGGAAAGCACCGGTGAAAATTGTATTGCAAACATATACGGTATAATGTTATGTTTATGTCTCCGTGACGAATTTGTCGAACAAGAGGGGTTTCTCGGTACGACGTGTGCGCGCGCGCCCAGGATCAAAAACGCATTCGCTTTATTAGCTTCTATTTTTATACAATGACATTTGTATATGAATATCATGTACATGGTATAAATCGTTTTCCGTTACTCATTTCGTAATTTATTGGCTCTCTTTTCAAATAAATAAAAAAAAGAAAGCCAACTACGTATAGGACATAATATTATATGAACATAAATGACGACGACAGGTCACAATTCATAATTTCTTACTTGTATAGTCGTATATTAGATGGTTAAAATTATTGAATCGATACTTTGAAAAAATTGTAAATCTTATATTTTAACAATGTATTTATACAATTGAGGTGTGTTCCTCCACTTCCCCAACGCTTCCGTTTTACCGCGTCGTATAATTTAACCTAATCTTAACTTATATCAAATAAAAATATTTAAAAAATAAAAAAATTTGAAACGAGTAGCCAACGAATTAGATACTTGAATATCCATTAATCTAAAACACGCAAAACCTATTAGTTTCATTTTGGTACAACGATTAACTCCGGGCAACAAGAAATAATGAACAATGTGAAAATAGTCTAGTACCTACCAATATATTCAGTGAAAATTACAGCATTAAGTAATTATAATTGGAAGTACAGCCATACATAAAATATATGATAGTTATCAAACAAAACAAACTCACGGTATAATTGCAGATATTGAAAAATAAATGGTTTTATATTTTGGCTGGTAAAAGTGGGAATGTAGCTTAATATGTATATGAAATTATATATATTTAAAATTAAATTAAAACGATTGGTGTAAAATAGAATGTCTTACCTGTTTGATTTCTAAACTTTCGAAATATATTTTTCACATTAAATGTTATTCTTCAATATTGTTGAGGTTTATAATAGATACCTAGGTTTTAATAATGTGATCATGACATAAAGAGATATACATGTGTAGTATAGTTATTGCATAGAGAGAGGTAAGTAATATGTTATTATAACTGAACATACTTTATAATAAGTACATGATATGTCTTCAACAGCTGGTACAGGAGTTTTACAATTGTTTATTATAATAGAACACGATTCGAATTCTTATTACAAGTTATAACAATAAATTAGTTACAGTTTATTTGTAATAATACACATTTCAACCAATTGTTATAACAAGCAATGTACATTTGCAGCGATTTTCTTCAGTTCAACTAATCGGAAAATTCACTTCTTGTTGTATAATTAGTTAAAACTTAATATTTTAATTTTTTTTTAAAAATATTATAATTGCTGAATTTGTTAGATTTGCTAGAAGTTTATGTAATTTATATAAAAAAATGTTGGTTTGTACAAAATAAATAACATGTTTTGATTGGTGTAAATGAACAAATCCATTGCTGGAATGACTCCAGATTGGTATGACATCAGATTTATTTATTCTCCAGTCATCATTTCCATGAATTCTAAAAAAAAAAAAAGTATTCAAGTTACTTATATGTAATATATTATTAAAATGTAAATTATTGGAATTTTGTATACTATTTTATTAATTAAAATACATAATTTATTTTAACTATTTGTTTTTCATAGTTCAAACAATATAGATTTGAAGGGTTAATTTTAACAATTATATAATATTTAATGTATTTCAGTTTATTTCAGATATGTTGACTTTTTACTTCATTCTCTAAGTGAAACTTAAGAATTAAAATAATAATATTAGTAATAACAATGATTATTCAACTTATTTTTAATCGATTTTTGATATCATATGTGATTTTTGGTTACTTTAATTCATATTTAATTTAAAGCTCGCAAAAAGTTGAGACACTTTGATTGTATAAATATTTAAAAGTGTTTTATAAGAAAAATCTACACAACGTTATACAAAAATAATTTTAAATTACATTTTAATTTGCTTTTTGTGTAGATGAAATTAAAATGAAATATATCAACATTTTAAAAAAATATATATATACACAATAAAATGTATTAAAATAACGATTAATTTTTATAGATTTTCATTGAATTTACATATAAATCAATTAATTTTAAATTTTGTGATATAAGTTATAAACTATAGAAAATCATGAGTATAAGTGAAAATAGTTTAAGAAAGTTAATTTTGCTGATTTAATCGTTGATAATTTATAATATATCGATCAAACTACTCTTAAGTTAATAAAACTCAGACATAAATACTGTAAAATTATAAAAAATATTTAAATATTTAAAACAAAACTTGATTATATATTCATACATTTTATGCATATTATAATGGGTATAAGAATCATAGGAATTGGATATAATTATCTATACTAAAGTAACTTTTTCTTATAATCATTGAATAGCTCTGTATATTTGTACAATCTTGGAATCTCTTTTTTAATTTTTTTTTTAATAAACTGAGTATTTATATGCAGTACCGCATTTAGACATTTTGCGCCTCGGTGCAAAATAAAAAACGGCGCCCTTCTAAGGGCCTATCTATAGAAAATGTAAGAGATAGATCCTCATGAACCTTTTAAATTTTAAGCAAAGAAAAGAATATTTGTTTTACTATGTGTGTTTTTTTTATAATATTGTTTAATAATTGCATGATCCCCTGCCCTCTCCACATAGATAAATTTAAATGTAAATTACTTAAACACTGTTTATAATAAATAAGTTGAATTTTTTTTTACATATTAATGTACACGATGAATAAATATAAGAAAATCATATAAACTATGAAAATTAATATTATATTTTACATATTGTAATGTATTAACAATTTTAACAAAAACAATGTAATAATATAATACCTATAATATTTGTTTGTGTAGATAGGTTTGTATATATATAATACTGTTATTAAAATAATTTAAATTAGAAGTTTTAAATTTTTACAAGTGAACAAATTTAAAATTTCTGACCACAACATTTTGGCGCACCCTAATTACTGTCGCCCGGCGCAGTTGTAGCCAGTGCCCCCCCCCCCTAAATGTGGCACTGTTTATATGCTACTTAGTATATTAACAACTATAAGTAAATTATTTCGTTTTGGTTATTTTTTGAATATTTGTAGGCAAATCGTTTAAATTTAACAGTGCGTAAATTGCACACTAAATTAATAATTTGTAATTTAGTAAAAATATATTACATTTAAGGCTTAAATAAAAATTAAAATTAAATATTTTTCGTTGTTAGTTATTTTAATATTATTCAAGGTTTGTGTTTATCGTTGTTGGGAATTTAAACGTTATTCATTTACGTTTAACGTTATTAGAAATTTAATCATTTTTCAGGATTAGCGTTTGCTGTTATTAGATATTATAATGTTATTCAAGTTTTTGTTTTAACTTTATTCAAATTTTACGTTTTATACTACGAAGACTAATATTTAGTCAATTTTTGGTTTAAATTGAAAAGGTAGACGGCTTTTTGTTTTAAAAATTATAAAATTTCATATAGTAACATTAACAGTGCACATTGGGGTGACTTCTCCAAGATTTTATTTAATATATCTAAATTAAAAAAAAAACTAAAAACTAAAGTAAGGGTTCACAATATTATTATTCTACATCTCAGCTTAAATGGATTAGCTTTAGAGTATTATGAACCTAACTAAAATCTATAATTATAGAAGAAATAATAACATATTCATGTACAGCGCTAATAATAACAGCAACAATTATTATGAACCCAATCTTATTTTTTCTGGATATTTAATTATACGATATATTATATAGTAATAAGTTGAATAAGTGAAGTTATATAACCCTTGAAGGAAAGGCATTGAGAATTAGTAGAAACAAAACAGAGGAAGATACCAAGAAGTTGAGAACACGAGGAGACCAATGGCAATAAGCGATGATGTGATATGTGAAGTCGAGAACTATAAGTATTTAGAATAATTTCTACAAAAGGACAGGGGATTTGGCATGGATGTAAAACATACGATTAAGAGCAGTTGGATGAAATGGAGAGAAACATCGGGCGTTTTAAGTGATATGAAAATTCCAACAAAGCTGAAAGATAAATTATACAGGAATGTAGTGAGATCAACTATGCTAAATGTTTAGAAGTGTTGGGAGGTTGACAGAATAGAACAACAAATAGAATATGAGTGACGCGGAAATGAGAATACTTAGATAGATGAGTGGAGTAATAAGAGAAGATAGAATAAAGAATGAATATGTGAGAGGTAGTGTTGGTTAGTGTGTCGATAGTACATAAGATAAGAGAAAATAAACTGAGATACGAGTAGTTTGGGAATGTGATGAGGCGAGAGGAAACAAAAGCAGAAAGAGTGGTTATGAAAATGAACGTTGAAGAAAAAAGAAGAAGAGGAAGACAAAAAAACATGGTTGGCTACGATTGAGAATAATATGAGGGCTGTTAGTGTGTGTATAGGGAATATAGGAAATTGAAGTGAGTGGATGTATAGGATAAGAGTGACCAATCCCAAATTATTAGAAGAAAGACTAAGAAAAAGAAGATATATTACATGATAAATTCCGATTGTTATAAACTAAATAAGGAAAAATAAATAAACATTTAATAATAATTTATACCTAATTAAATTTTCTTTCAAACGTTTTTAATAAATTGTTTTCTTTTTTGTTATTCATTAAAGTGGTTTCCAAAATGTTTTGTTTCACATATCCCCAAAACAAAAAAATTAAATCGTACCTCCCAAGAATAAATAAAGCAACATTTTTTTATTATTTTAATAAAATCAAAAATTACTGTTTATCCAAAAATAAATATATCACACTGTAATATCCAATATAAACATTTGCCTTAAGCTTCCTTAGGGAGGCGTGCTTATTAGTTTGGGAACCACTGCATTATAATGCTTGATTATTGTTTTTGATATGGTTATTCATAATAAATTTCAAATACCGAACATTGTTTATTTATACGTTATTCATTATAAATTTAAATCTTTTACGGTTTGTGAAAAGTTATTCAATATAATTTAAAATCGGTTATTGATTGTAAAACCTTTTTAATTAACATTTTTTGAAAAATTAAACGTTATTATGATAACGTTTAAAAACATTTTGAAGCCTTGATTTTATTACAATAATACTAAATTTCATACAGTTTTGAAAATAGTAAAATTTATAAAGATAATATAGGTTCCAAGCTAAATAAATAAGCTTATTTACCATCGAAATCTACTGTTCCAGAACCATCGGAATCAATTTCGTCAATCATCATGTCCGTCCAATTCCTCATTGGTTAACTGATCATCAAGCTCTCTCAAAATTTCTTTAAGACAAGATGTAGGAATATAACCATTTCCTTCTTTGTCGTACAGTCTGAAAGCTTCACGAAGCTCTTTTTGCATGGCTTCGTCATCTTCCTCAACAATAAACTTAGCAGCAAGTGTCACGAACTCGTCAAACTCCAAGCGTCCAGATTCTTTGAATTAAATGTATGTACTTTATTAGAAGTATAATTTTTTTTTTAAGTAATAATAATAATTACTGTCTGCATCAACTTCTTCGATAAGTTCATCGAGAATTTTCTTGTTGAATGGTTGTCCCATAAGTCGTAGAATATCGGCCACCATGTCTGTGGGTATACTTCCAGATCTTTCGCGATCGAATGCATCGAAAGCTTTCCTGAGAACTGAGTATTTATAATGGTTAAACCTATTTATTATTAATTAAAAAGAAGTTACATCTAAAAATTAAAAGTATGTAATATTCACAACTAAATAAAATAGAAAAATACGAAAGTGGGATATTTATAGTTTATTGTGTAAACACCACGCATAATTTATTCAAAATACGATCAGGAACGTTTTTAGACTTGCATTTGGGAGCACTGTCATAATTATAAGTTGGATGATTTGAATAAAACAAATACATCCTTACATTTTTCATCATCTCTAAAACTCCCCCGTTAAATATATATAAAAATTACGATAATAGGTTAATGTATGTATAATATTTGTAAAAATAATCGTTGTCAGAACAAAAGTAACCAATGTCACATCAATAACACTTATGTACGAAAATTATGACATTAAACTTTCGAAGGTATATTTATTTTTGATACATTTTTAACATAAACTTCATGTTTTTTTTGCTGTCATAATATATTTTTTAAACACTATTTATCTATATTTTTTATGAATAATACTAACGTTCCAACACTATTCCTGGTAACCCCAGAAGGCGTCTTAAACAAACTGGGTGCGTGACCTGCTAAATTAAATCGATCGTACTCCCTTCCCCTTCTCTCTTGTACTCGATCTAATTCCTTTCCTAACGTATTAAATAAAATACATTTCTACCCTTAAATGCCTCCAACGGGTGGCTCCTTATTTTCTGTCGCTAAAACCTTGTTACGCTCATCACATATACTTATTGTAAAATAATAATTTCAAATTGTGCATAATAATAATAAATGTTAAAAAAAAAACTAACGTTAACATTAATCTATTGATATCATGACATTCTTGGTGTTTATTTGCTAATAATATTGACATATATTTAAAGCATATCACTACGTTAAAAAGATATATATCTGATTACATTGATTACACTATGCTTATCTTACATGTTCATTAAGCTTTTACTTTGATCAATAACTACTTAACAGGTGTCGAACTATATTTTAAATGTGCTATTAATATGAATGGTTAATAACACACAAATACATTTAAATATAATATATCTGCAGTGCATACATCTATACATGTGGTGTATATTTACACAAAAATCTATGATTATTGGTCAATTATCATACTTGATATAACAATTGTGTCATACAATTTACAATTCATAATATATTTAATATGTTAAAATAATTATATATTAATTATATTATATGCATTTTTTTTTTTACATATTTTTGAAGTTAAACTAAATAATAACAATAAACCGATAGGATATAAAATATGAGTTTTAATAAAAACTTTAAGTAGGTATTAAAAAACCATGTTAACCATTTTAATTAACTTCCACAATTACACGGTTAATGACATTCAACAGATATAGCTTACAGTTATTAATTATTCACATCCCTACAAATGTTTAGAGGGTTTTTCATATTAGTTATAATGAAATATCGTGATTAAAACAAATAAAACATTCGCGTGATTATTATTGTATAGTTCTTGAATTCGTTTTAGCAGATATAATCATGGCAAATATTCTTTTGTTATTAGACTTTATAACTTTTTAGGTTTATGTTAAAAGAATATTTCCATTAAAACCGAAATTAAAACCATAGATTAAATATTAAAATGGATTTATTGGTGTAAGTAATAAACTTGACTTATCTAAAGTTAATAACCATACTTTTTATTGTTGAACAAATTTTTATTAAATTAAAGCATTAATACAATATTCTTATACAGTAGTTATATAAGAAAACCAATTTTAAAACATAAATAATTGATAAGATATCTTTTATAATATTTCTCATAATCAAAAAAAAGTATTTATTATATAATATTATATCCTTATGTGACTATCAGACTAATTAATATAATACAATTATACTTCAATAAAAACTGTTTATTTAACGACATAATTTAAAATTACCTACTAATTCGTTTAAGTTACTTTGTTACATTGTACTTGTTTTACTCATCAATTATCAACTATGATTTAACGATTTATCAATTAAAATAATATAACAATTAGTGTTTAAAAAATATCTTCATCAGTTCATTTATAAATTGTAAATTACATTATACGAATTAATATCTATAAAAGAATAATAATTTTTTAAATGTTATCTTTGTTGTATCATTTTTTGTAGTAAAAAAAATTTAAACATAACCAGTTTATATATATATATAAGTAATAATTAGGGTGAATAAGCTTTAGACACTCAAATGTATGTAATATATAAGCTAAGCAAAAAATTAGAATCGTTACTTGATTAAAAAAATAACAGTTATACTTTTATTCTGTATTAAATAATACATTAATTTTCGTAGTAAGCAATTAAATAAATTCAAATTCTATAAAAAGAAACTAAACTTTATTTTTTTTTAAGTTTATTATATAATTCAGTTAAACGATATTATCGGTCTATTTATTGATTTTCTGTAGTTTAAGAATATGAAAATAATAATAGTTTGATTCGTGATTAAGACTACATTAATGACTGACAACGCATTTAAAGGGTAATGAACCATACTATTGGGTATAAAATAACTGTGGGCCTGGTTAGGTTCTAACCTGTCATTGTTAGTACTGAAAAATCGTAAGTTTGAATATTTCCTTATTTCTAGGTTGGTCGTTATGTATACAGTTTTTATTGAGTTTATATTTTTTCAAGCTGTGGTCAATGATTAAGTAGTATAAAATATAAATATAGCAATAATATATAGTATTTGAACTTGTACAGTAGTACACACAAACATCTGGAATATAAATTTACTTATTAAGCAATAACAATTAATCATAGCCATATTGAAACATATGTATACTACTCTATGAATAAATCTAAATATATAAAATCAAATCATTTTAAATATTCATTAAAAACTATATAGATACTATAATTTAAATTAATAATTTTTTTAAATTATATCTAAACAATGAATATATTTAAAACGACTAATATTTACTACACTTAAACCAAATTGATTCGCTACAATTATTCAATAATATGGAATATTTAACAAATCAAAAATGAAAATATATGGAATATAAATTGGGATGTACACGAAATTTTAAATACTGATTTAATTATATGGTTTGATAAATATTTAAAAAAAACTTTCTAATTAAAAAAACATATGTTTCAAATTATATTCCAATTGTAAAAGCAAAATGTAGTTAGTAATAAGCTGTAAAAATAAATTATCCGCTTATGTCAAAGTAATTCGGTAACATTGTCAAAATAACAAAGTAAACATTAAAACAGGAATGCCAGAAACTAATTTTTATAATAACTTATAGTTTGTGTTTTCCGAAAATATTTAAATTAGTAAAGTAACACACAAATATTATAAGGCATAATAATAATATGGCAAAAAAATATGAAGTTTTTTGAAAGGTTTTAAACCATAGTCGTATATTGGCTAAGCGATAACCACCGTCAAAACCTGGGAATAATAAAAATAGAAACTAAATAACTAAAATCAAAATTTAACCCAAATTATTAATACTCTTATTTTAATATGTTTTATAGCTAGTATTTAAAGGCGGATTTAGATGGGAAGAGTATTTTCGTACCTAGCATTCGAGTTACTTACATTCTAATGTCTAATTGTTTTCCATTCAAGAACCATAACATGATTGTTTAAACTATAATAAAAACTCGTACGTTGTTTTTGAGAATGCAAGGTAATTTTTGAAAGCGATAAACTCTTCTTTGTTCACACGTGTCGAGATTATTTGGTACAGCACTTGCTTTTAATAATATCGGCAAATGTAAACGGTTTTTCATATTTGTCGGACTTATTTTTATCAAATATTTGAGACTCGTGCAAATCCGTTCAAACCGATTATTGCATTCGAATAAAACCTACATATATATTATTGTTTTTTGGTATTTTAATTTATATTTTCATTTTAACTTGGTTATTATTTTGTTATTACTTTGTAAAATGAGTTGTTAACTATTAAAATAAAAACTATTGAACATTTAATCAAATTTGGTTCGACTGATGTGATTAAGCTTATAGAAATTTAATTTAATTTCGCAGCCATAAATGCCTATGGGATACAAGGAATCAAAATGATAAGGACTGAGTTATGAGAAATGCAACGCTTTCTTCTTCAGTAGAGTAGTAAAAATTTCGATTTAATCGATGGTTACCTCGACAAGCAAGATTTTCTCGAAAGCTAGGTACGAGAAACTTGTCTATAACCCGTCAATCAATTTCCTCGGAAGGTTACTTGCGTAGTAGTTACAATAATCGTACATATTGTTTACATGTTATGATTTCTTGATAGGCACTTTTTATCGAATACTTGATACGAAAAACTCTTCCCGTCTAAATCCTCCTTAATTGAGGATTAATGGTACATGCACTCAGATTACATTTGTCGATTTTAAAAGTATATTAATTTTATTATAATTTTTATGTATGAGAAACACATACATACCTTACGTGATACTATATTTATTAACAATTATATTATTTCTTCAATAAAATAATAGGTAATAAACAGAGAATTTAAAATGTATTTTCATGTCCTATTATTTAAGGGTCAGATTTCCTTCAGCATGTTAAACTTAAATTTATTTTAACCAAATGACGTATTGTATTTTTATTTTCCGGAATAACTAGATAATATATGTAAACTGAGCAAATTATTATCAGAGTGAAGCTAAATTTAGGTTGTGGTCAACACTTTTAACCAATCCAGTGTTTTATTATATGGATGTGCCAACGCTTGGTATGACTGTTGCCAAGAAGTTTATTATTATTATATTAATAAGTGTGTATACGAGACTAAAAGTTTATCGTGTATATGTATATAATGAAGAAAAGTAAAATTTGCATAAAAAATAATACAGAAAGCTAAATTAAAAATAGACCGTATAATTTGAGCTAAACATAATAAATTAATCATCAGAAATGATTTTTTTAATCCAATTAAATTTGTACTATAATATTAATGTATTATTTCATGAACTGCAATAATAAATATTACGAAAACATTTTATGAAATTATATATATATAAAAAATATATAAAAAATTATATAACATATCATATAATTATTTATAGGTATTTGGTAAAGTAATTATTTTAAATTCCTAAAATTATATTAATACTGTAATTTAATATTAAAATTATGAAATGTATCATTATAATAAAAACTTTCAATTAAAAAAATCATGATAAATTCTAATTTATTAACCATTCGTTAATAAAACATAAAATATTGTATAATTTTATAATAAATACAACAACATAATATTTACAGATGTTGATTAAATTTGTATCCATAGTGTTAGTTGATGAACAATCACTTGAGATTTAAAGTTTTTTATGATACATAATAAAAAACTTGTGGATAAGTAGATATATTTTTACTATAATAAAATTACATACCAGTGTATGTACCTATTATATATTTATAATTTAATGTAGGTATTGGTAGGAATGCATAATGTAGCGTTACAACAAACAATATCTATGTGAATTTATTTTGTACACAGTTTTCAATTAAATTTTATTGAATCTTAGAACTGGGTAGAATATATTTTAATTTCAAGTTTATGAAAAATATACAAAATTAATTTAACATGTAATCATAGGAAAAAATTAATATGACACTCAGCATGTATAATTACCTGAAATTTGTTCTGGCGGTAAATCTTCCTACAAAATAAATAACAATTAACATATTATTATAATAATTGGCCAGAATACATGTGTGTTTATTAAAAAAAAGTGAAACTGAATGAAAATTATATTTGGCAACTGAACATACAATTGTAATTTTGAATCGAATTTCAAACGATTGGCAAAACAATATTGTCTACCAATGTGCCAATTTATCTTCTCTCTTTATCTGTTTCAGTTGGCAGATGACAAAACTCATCCGGCAGGTAGAAACAAATATTTTTTTTTACAATGTTAATAATTGAATGAGCTGTTATAATAGTATGGTAAATTGCCAATTTTTTATTCATCAATGGTGAACGATACAATTTAAATTAATATTTAACTTACCATTTTTAAAATAAGGAAATCGACTTAAACAACGGGAACGTTTTGAGGAAAAATGGTGTCTTACGTTCGCCGTTTGTGAACTGGAGAAGTAAGATTATTAGACTGAAACGCAGACCTGCACCCCCACTGTTTCTAAATTTTCAGTCTTAGGGACTAGTGCTAATGTGTTCGCCGAAGTCGAGGAAAGGGACGATGTGAAAATAAAACCGATAAAATTAGAACTTTTGGAAGACGATCGTCTACACCATATTACTTGTATTCAATGGCATCATTTCAGACTAACACTGCTTGGTATCCAATGACACACGTCTATTTAATTTCTGAAAAAAAAAAAATCATTTACAAACTATATACGATATCATTATTTTTGAAACTTAATCGATTTAAATTGGAAAATAATTTAAAAGTAATATTTTTTTCTAAATTATACTACATGATTAATATAAAATTAAAAATATTTATAAATTATAACTATTTCTGAGAACATAAATATTAAAATATGAATAGTTAAAAATTAGGAAACAGATTAGTTAATTTATTTACTTTATACGCCTAAATTAAACTTTACTATTTGTCACTTTGATCTACGTTTGATTTTTCGTCTTTAAATAAATATCGATACTATTGTTGACATTTTACGAAATTATTATGCTTCTTTTACTATTTATTTAAACATTGTGTTGGATTATTATACTTATGGGTATATCACCGTTTTACTAATTTTTTAAGACTTGTAATTATTTTAAAATTCACTAGCTTGAATATTTTATAAAATATTCATCGATGAGTTTTGTCTTCATGATGATTTTTGTTCAAAAATTAAGTTTTAACTATTACCTATTCAATGTTTAAATCATCAAACATCAAAATAGGAAACAAAAGTAACAGAAGATAACGGCTTTGTTTAAGTGAATACCTAATAGGTACATCAAATAAACAGATACAATAATGGTAACGGTAAAATTCTTCTATTAAACAACAACAAAAAATAAATAATATTTCTTTATTTTGGATCTGGGCTTATAATTTGTTATTTAAGGTGACTTATTTTCAGTTTCTTTTTTTCTTTTTATACTTTCTGCGAAGAATACTTTATACTTTCTCGAAGATGTGCTTGATTGTGAGCATAATTCCGTATGATTGGCATATCAGTGTCCTTTTACCATAAAATAACCATGATTTAATCTTGTGTGATCAATTCTGGTCTGATTTATTTATTTTTACGTTTGTGATACTAATACTTGGGTTTAATTTCCATCTTTCTCTTGATGGTTTAATTTTGTTTAATTAATTTGTTTGAGTGCTTAATTTATTTTGTCAAAGAGAATTACTGTATTCTTTAATCTGTTTTTCTTACATCTGTGTATAAGGAAATATTAATATGTTGAAAGTCTAGTGAGCGGATTACTAATATGGTTTTTTTAGCTACCCTTTCATTGACTATTGTTGCTATGCGTCCAGGTATACAGATTAAAATTAGGTTGTTGTTATTTTTTTTGCTTTTTCTAATCTATGAAAAAGTAAAACATAAAAAATGTTTTCATTTAGAAAACATTTTGAAAAATTTTTTTGTTGATGGTGTATAGTTATAATTAATCTATATACAAATTTAAAATTGTAAAAACTCTTATAAAAGCACAGATCTAAAGGAAATTATAGTTTATTATGTCCTTGTAATAATAATATTTAATTAATGTAATATATTTATATAAATCTATGTATGGCTTTTTCACTCTAATTTGATCATAAAAGTTGTTGAGCAACAAAATAATGTATGCAAGTTAGCTAAAAATACACAAATTATATTTGACTATTATTTAGTGTATTTCTGTAATAAAACATAATTTTGTGCAAAAATAATGACATGGAATAAGAATTCGAACCTTACGGTGCTAATATAATTTTAAAGCTTGTATAATTTTCTAGTATTTTGTTTATACTAACACCTAATACATGTGTAGTATGTTCTTGAATGAAAATGTGTTATAGACACGCCACAATAGAATACGTGTTTGATAAGATGCCAACATTTGTTTACTATGTTCAATTTGAATATAAAACAATTTTCCTATAGGCATTGTGAAAATAATTGAATTTTGTACAACAGTAAATTTTTGTATAAACAGAAATATATAGTTCTCTGTTGACAAAAATAAATATCAGTGAAACTCATTGTATTAGTTGAGTTATATATTCGTTATAATTATTATATATATTTTAATTGATAAGCTAAGTCATGAGAATAAATTTGTTAATGTATTGTTTTTTTTTAAAAAAAAAAAATACTAGGTACCGCTGATATTATGTTACAAAGTGAAATGTTAAGTTAAAAAAAGATCATCTATTATTAATTTACATGTGTAAACTACAAAAATATTACTACGATCAACAACAAATTAATTGAGAAAGGCGAATAAAAAAGCAGATGGAAAATAAACAATAAACTACCATTATTAGTATGTATTCAGCACATAATGGTAAGTATTTGATTTTAATTTAATTGGTTAAATATAGGAGAAAAACATTTCTGTAGATAAATAAAAGATAAGAGTTAAGATGAAATAAAATATGACCGTTCCCATAAAATGATATCGCCATTATAATAAGACAACTGAGCAGGCCAAGTTTTGCGGGTGGTAGTATTACTCAAACTTAATGTGGCAAAGATATACATAAAATAGTTCACAGAATATTTATACGATTTAATAATAGATTAGTAGCTCAAACATTATATCCCATACTAATTTAGTCTTCGCAGTTCGTGGTATTCATGAATCTAATACTGGCACCATTCCGTTCTTAAAATATTAAATTATAAAATACAAGTTTCATAAAAACTATTATGTCATTAAATAAAAAAATGATAGACCACAATTTAATGAATTATATCAATCATTAAGTTTAGCAATAATTAAATTATAAGGTATTATAATATTGTATGTGCAGTAACATGGACGGTCTCACGGGTGGGGGGTATGGGGAATAGATCCCCCCAAGGTTATATATTTTCTTACATATAAGTAATACACGTTTTATCTACTTTTGATATGTGTTTTCAATATTGACTAGTCATAATTTTTATTTTTTTTTTTTTGCTCTTACGGCTTATTTTGTAATCATTTTTTTCATCCTCCTTCATTGAAATATCCTGAGAACGCCTCTGTACAGTAGGTTACAGGCACGGAAATAGAAAAATCTCAAGCGTGGGATTACCGCTTTTGAATATTTTTTTTAAATAATTGTTAAAAACACTATATTTAAATATTACATAATGGGTTCCGGGCCACACTGGTATCGCCGATAACGAATTAGCCGACAAATTTGCCAAGTCCTCGGCATCTCTCAAATGTCCCCCAAGTGCACAAATTTCATGGTCAGATTTGACCCCAAAACTTAGGTCTTATATTGTACATTTTATCTTTTTTCAACCATACAGGCATTTTTAATTTAATCAGATATTTTCTTTTCTTTCTTATTTATAAGTAACTTATTATATCTTGTATTACATGTCACTTAATTGTTGAAACTAATTGTTACACAAAGTTAAAATAAAAATAAATAAATAAATAGTGCATGAAAAAATATATTTATTTATATATTTATTATGTGACACTCTCAAAGGTTTATGAGATACAAAAATACATACCATAGGCAATAAAAATTACAACGTGAATACAATTTAGTACAGCAATATTTAGAATAGATATAAGAGGATATTTTTATATAATGTGAAAAAAGTAGATAATCATTTTTACTAATAAAAAAAATGAGAAAGATAGGTACTTAGTAAAATTAAGTATTATTTAAAGAAAACATTAGTAGGTATATATCTTCGATTTGTTACATTGTCAAAAAAAAAGTCAATATTTGTGATGTTATTACAATAAATTGGCATTGATTAGGAGGACTGTAATTTATTTATTTTTGTCTAAGCTGGTAAAAATAATTGAAACTGACGGGTATTATAAGTTGGTAAATTAAGACAAACGTTTTTGAAGGATCATTCTACAAAACCAAGAAAATTTATCGAGCTGCGCATATTTCCGATTAAAATAACAATTATTTATCCACTTTTTTACTCCTTTCAAAATGATAAGAATTTTGTTATTTTAAGTAACTCTTTTCCTGGCTTAGCATACATTTTAGTAAGTAAAGTTGTTTTTGTGGATCGTAGTGGTTTCGAACTAAATACTTACGTTGAAACCATATATAGCTAAATGAATATAAATACACATTTTTATCGTATGATCAACGTAAACGGTTGTAAACTGTTATGTTAAAACTTCTGAAATTTATGAGATTCCTAACTACCCCTCCCAGCATAGGCGCAACTAGAGTTAATTTTTTGGGGGGCTATAAGTTAAAAGACAACACAGGCCCGTGGGGGCTATGCCCCCACACCCCCACTAATTACTAATTTAGATACAGACAAAATGTATCAATACTCAATATTATAGGTTGCGTTTAAATTTTAGCAAGGCTAGCCCTCATAATCCCTCTCTCCCCCTCCCCCCAGAAAACCACAGTAGTTCACAATAATAATACTTATATACAAATTCAACTTTATAATTTTAATTTTATTTTAATACAAATTTTCTGTCTTTAGTATTACAGTATACTTCTAAAATATCTTCAGTATTTATTGAGTTAACAACATCTCTCTCGATGTTCAGAGTAGCCAAATTTGTAAAACGGTCTTGTAGCATACTGGTTCGTAACCAATTTTTGATACGCCTCATAGAAGAAAACGATCTTTCGCATGTGGCTGAGCTTATAGGAATACTTATTGCTACTTGTAACAACTTATACACATTGGGATAAACATGATTTTCGATCACTTTACTAATATCATTGATATCAAAATCAGGTTTGATAGTTTTCATGCAGTTACTTGCTACAGTCATTTCTGATTTTAAAGCATGAATATCTATTATTAAAACATCCTAAAAAAATTAAATATTGCAATAAATTTATTTAGAAAAAAATATTATTCAAAAGTATAATATTAACCTTGTAATGATTTATAAAATATGAACTCCCAACAAAATCCATTTTAATAAAACAGTCAACTGAGCTTGCCATGAGTAAACTCTCTTTGGAAAATCTGTACTTAAGGTTGCTAATAACAGAATCAATTACAGGCATGTAGGCTACTACATGTACCGACATGACGGACGTCGGACACAATTATAATAATATTAATACCTTAGGGTAACCTTAAGATAATAATACCTTCCGCCTTCGGGTTATTTAGAAGTTTAGAACATAACATAGATAACAAAAACGAAAATATTAAACCATGTGGAAAACCCACTGTTATTCATTGTCGGTGATTATACTGAATAACAAGGATTTTTCAAACTTGATAATTATTTCGTTTAAATAATATTAAGATTATAGATATAGATGATAAGATATTATTACAAAATTCTGAGATTCAATATTTTTCATCTGGGAGGGCTGTGGAAATATTTAGGGGAGCTAAGCCCCCCCAAGCCCCCCCCCCCTAGTTGCGCCTATACCTCCCAGTAATAGCAATCACAACACTATAATAGATTATTTTTCCCACGGATGATACAACTCGGTCTCGAAACGCAGAACCAACATTCGGTCGTGGTGCGAATATTTGTAGTCACCCCTATAGCGCAGTACATCGTACACCATCCATTATAAGTAGGATTGTAAAATTTCATAAAATGTACAATTTGAGAAATGAAATGAAAAAAAAATGAAGTGTATAATTTGAGTGAAAAATAAAAATTTTGTTTCATTTCAGTAAAAAATATACCTAATGATTTATGTTTTATTTATTATGCAATACTTTTTGTATTATTGATTGTACCAAATATAAATAAAAACTAATTTTTATAAATTAACAATTAACACCATATTAGTTTATAGCTATTATAATTTATAAATATTGATTTAAAAGGTAAGAGACCAATAGTCATTGAAACAACTGAAGAAATTTTACAATATGTAGATGAATTTATAAATAAGTTGCCAGTTGTCCCATTACTCATCAGCTATCACATTATTGCAGAAGTTTCTCATCAAATAAATATATTGGTACCTAGTGAGTTTAAACGCTAAGCACATATTTATAGAATCAGTGGCGGATCCAAGGGGGGGGGGGGCGATGGGGGCATTTGCCCCCCCCCAAATTGTCTTATATTTTATGTCATCATAGATATTCATATTTCTTGAGTTACAGTTACAGTTAGGTACATTGACCGCTTCGTCAATAAAAAACAGCGACGTTTAGACTTTGTCTTATAAAATGTACTATAAAATATAAATTTGTAAGAAATTGTGTTTATATTGTAAATTATATGGAACTTTTGCCCCCTGCACAACTAAGCCGTGGATCCGCCACTGTATAGAATTTATTGTGAATATTATAAAACACACAATATTATACTAGCATCTGGAAATGTTTTTAAAGATAGATGAAAATTACAATTCAGTATTGGTGTATAATATTGAATTGTATTTATATATAAATAATAAATAAATAAACATATATATTTATCTAATAAAAAATAAAAATTAGCTCTTTTGCTTATTACTTATTAGACGAATATTATCATAAAAATAGCTGCTATCAATAATAATGCGCCGGTTTTGTCGTTACCACAGATTTACATTAATATTAAATATATCTGTGGTCGTTACCTATTTATATGAAGCTTATGGACTATACCACTTATGGGAAACCACAACATTGTACCGAAACGATATCATACAATATCAACTGATTAAATGACACTTGACAGTCACTATCTCAAACGTAATAAAAATGTCATTGAAATATTTCATAAAGCCGGAAATTTTCAACTATGAAATATTTCAAATTTACCACCCTAATTATAAGTATAAGCAGTGGCATGATAAACTTTCAATACCTATAAGGCAAATAAAATTTGAAATACCCATCACCGGAGCCAGGTTAGGCCGCGTGCACATTGGATAGCGTTACGCGATTAGCGGCAAATGTTGATAAAAATAAATCAAACATGGATATTTTGTTGGGAACAGTGTACACTGATCTTAAGCGGTGCGTGACCACGACGCAATACTAGATTTATTTTTCAAGACGCCTTGAATTATGAGCAGTGTTGTCAAGCGTCGTAACGCTGTTATGCATTACTAATATGTGATAGGTCATTTGAAATCTACCATAATATGGACACCTAGATCAAAACTGTACCTAACAACTCAAAAAAAGTTTTTTTATTTTTATATTCAGGAAAAACCTTCAGGAACCCTTTTTTCAGCTTTTATAGTTTTTTATAACATATAAATATGTTATATACATTTATGTAGTTTTTGTTCATTTTGTGAAAAAAAAACATTTTTCTTAAAAAACTATTTCCTAATTAATTTTGTTAAAGTAAAATACGTCAAACTTTTGAGGACAGTGCCATAATAGTGATAAACCAAATGATGACTGCAGGACAACTAAATAAATAGGTACTGTACACAATGCTCATCGCCAGTTGTTTGATATACGCACTTCAGAGCTCACCGTTTAACGTTCTTCGTTCATCGCAAAACGCTTTCCAATATGCACGCGGCTTTAAGAAGGGAGGGGGGTTCTAAAAATTTAAAGAATCATTATACCTACTGATCAAGTATCATACACCCAATTTGAATGTACGCACCTATCTGAATAATAAGAATTTATTGTTATAGTTTAAATACAGGCAAGCCCGTAGCCAGATCAATTCTTCAGGGGGGCAAATCGAGTTGTAAGGGGGGCAATAGAGAAAAACCAATATTATGACTAATTTTATTATATTTTTACAAATTAATTACTATGTTTTAAATTTATGATTAAAAAATAATATAAGCAATAGTATTATTAAAAGAATAGTTTTAGAATTAGGTTTTACAAAATATTTTTTTATTTATTTTTATCAAATTATTATGAATTAATAAAGCTGTAGTTTTCTATTATTTTGGTTGTTGAAATCCATTAACAATTTTTCTATATTTAAATTTTCAGTCCGTTTTTATTCGTTGCTCATACACCATTAATACACTTCTTTCATCAAATTGGAATTGCTGTGATATTTATAAAAATTGTATACATTAACCACCTCTTAACTAACCTCACTCTTTTTTCCAAAATATCAATCAATTCGATAATTGCCGTCTTCCGATAAAAATTCTAAGGGGCAACAACCGTGTCTAGGGGGGGGCAATGTCCCCTCATATACGTAAAATTACAATATATTTTTCTTAAACGTCCCCCTGGACTTTGGAGACTAAAATTAGAGGGAACGCATAATTTTACTGTAAATGAGAAGGGATGCTCCGTTCCCCTTCTATTTTAACCATTGGTTACAACTAATTATATTGTTTGTTTTACAGGTACCAATAATATTTTTAATGAGAACCTCACACGAAATCGGATACAGTAGTATCTGTCAAGTACACGGTAGACCAGATAACCAGGATACATTATATATTATACGGATACTGAATTATTATTAATCGCATCATGTTTTCACAGTAATCCAAAAGAATCGGTGGTTTTTGCGCAGGGTCGCATTAAGATGATGCTATTCGTGGATAACATTGTATGCTATGTAATAATACACAACGGAGTGGGACATAACAACTATACGTTCCGTGTGCGCGCTTACTTGTGCGATGTTGACAATAATAATGTTCTATCAATACGTTTGGCAAAATCCCGCGACGCATTTGCATTCATTACCGTGCCTACCCTCCCCCTCCGTATCGCCCTCGTAGAATTTTATTTTGGCTATATTATACGAAAAATAAATAAAAATTAATTTTAATTTAACTTAAATGCGCCTCCTTACTTTGCTGCAACCGCCCGTTTCGTCAACCTCTACTTTGAGCACTGGTCGTGTTATAATCGTGTAATAATTTAGCTTTTGCTGTTCACGTTCCGTGGAAAACACTAACTTTTCGTAATACTATTAACGCCATTAACGGTATATAGTTTTTATAATATACAGTTAAGTACAGCAATGTATTGTACTTGTTATATAATATAGTGCAGGAGTCGGCAATTTGATTTTAAAAAAGTTAAAAAAATATTCGAAATCCAAAAAAAACATAAATACAATTAGTTTATAAATGTATTTATTTTTGTATTAAAAATATTTTAAAATAAATCATTTTATAGGATATTATATAAATGATAAGTTTTCATAGTAATAATTATACAACATTTTACTATTTGATGACAATTATTTATCCATTATAAGCTATATAAGTTGTTCTGAGACAATTTTTTTTTTTTAATTTATCACACTTGAAAAACAATTAATGCGTAGGATATTTTAAAGGAAAAGATCAGTTAGTATTGAATAATATTTATAATTTAAAAAAGTTATTTTAAAGAATGAATTTTTACATATGTGTGTGGAACATGATAAGTACCAATTTATTTTATTGTCAGCATTTTACAGTTCATATAGGTACTAAACATAAACATATATTATCCATTAATATACCGACATTAATAATATGTATTTAGCACTTGCTAATAAATTAATACTAATTTTAAATGAATCAAGATAATATTATTTTTATTTTTCAATACTTTTTTGATACAAAAAATATTTTATACTCTAAAATCTATAATAAATATTTAATAACTAATTTTGGTTTAAATATAATACTTTAAAAATATAAATTAATACATTTAGGAGTCAAGTCTAATAATAAATTATAATTTATATATTATACTATAACACTGATAAATAGTACCTAAAACTTTAAATTCATAACATAGAATAGACATAAGAAGATTAATACAGTAATATTAATAAAATGTATAAGATAACATTTGGCATACACAAAAAACTTCTAAGAATAATTATTATTCATCACAACATGAATGCAAGCACTTTGGTTAATACTTAGAATAACAGCAAATAAGCAAACATTACATTCTTCTATAAGATAATACATTTTTCGAAACCTTTATTTAAAATAATCTGGATACTTTAAATAAATTTCCTTAATGATACTAATATCTTGATCTTTAGTACATGAACTATCATCTGTAAGAATTTCTTGAAGACAGTTATTTAAATCTGATAACTTATGTCCTCGTTCTAAGTATTCTGTATTAAAAATGACATTCTTACAAAGTTCTAAGTATGAAGTACGAGCCTAAACGTAAAAAACAAAATAAAACAACAATGCATAAATTATAATTCATTTTTAAAAAATTGTATGGTCAAATACAAGACAAATAATATCTAAAATAATCAAAGTTATACAGCTATGTATGGCTTAAATCTCGATAACTCAATTTATTATTATTCTTTTTAAATTAAGTTACTGATATGAAATATGTATTATTATTTTACACCATAGTACTTTTAATAAGTTATTACCATTTCATTAGATGAAATATTCAATAGTTGGCGTATGATAATATCAACTAAAACTTCTATATCATTAACATAAAACAATTTGGCAGTTTTCGAGTCGGCTAAAATATCATTCAACAATTTTTCAACTGAGTTTTTGGGTTTTTTCTTTAACTTTAAAACTTGAACGGGATCTTCTATAAAAATATATAGCAAACAAATAACATTAATTTTTTTTATATATCTAACCTAAGTTAATAATAAATTATTATTATTCTAACTTTCAATATTAAGCAGTATTAATAAATTTTCAGTAAGCACTTTAGCATTATCTCTCAGGGCCAATCCTGTAAGTGTTATATTTGATTCAATGTTTGAAAACTGAAGATTATAAGACAATAATAAATTTATCATGCATTCAGTCTTTTTTTCATCATTGGGAGATTTTAATTCATTGTCTTCTATATCACTTAGTACTTTGGTAACAAAATTCAAATTCATGTAATCTGAAAAATATGAAGAAAAAATATAACTTAGTAAAAAATGATTAAAACAGTAATATTTTACCAAAACATGAAATAGGTAAAGTCTCTCCAACAGATAGAATAAGCGTGAGAAATTCAGCAAGAATTATTTGCTTGTTGAAATCATCTTTGTCATTTTGAAAGTCTCTACAAATTAAAAAAAAAATAAAACTGTAGAATAACTATAGAATTAGTAAATAATACTATAAATATAATTCATAATTATTTAATAATTAAATATAATTAGTAATCATTACAGAAGTAGACTCATTATCATTGATTAATTTTAACTAATGTAACATGAATATTATTAAGTGCAAAGAAAACTATTAAGTACTCTGTGAGTATACTAGTTACAAACTATCAATAATATTTGGAATTTCAATGAGATGTCAGGTACCTATGGGCATTAATCCAATAAGATTTTTTACATTCCACTGGGTTTAAGCATGCAAAAAGATTTTCTAACAGACAATATGTCTGCACCAATGGTTTCAATGATGTCTGGCAATACTTCAAAAACAAAAAAAAAAACAAAAAAATGTTTTCAATGAATTTATATCAACAATTTGGTTAAAAATTTTTTTAAATAATAAGAAACAAAAGAGTTAAATATATATATATATACTAACCCATAGTTAAGTCTAACCCACTCTACATTGTAGGTTAATAAATGTTATTAAATTATTATATATTAAATAAAAAATAAACTATTACAGATTTTATAAATGTTAACAATCAATACCTAGCTAATTCCATTGGCAGTATGGAATTGACTATAATTTCAAGAACTACAAAATTGAGTTTGCATAGTTCTGAAAATATTTCAAGTAAACGTTTTTGAATAACCCATCGTAATTCCATCTGATAATACTCTAATAAATTGTTAATTGATGTATATTGATCAATTTTTAAAATGTGGTTTATAACCATTGGATCTGCATTTTTCTATAAAATAATAAAAATAAATAATTATAATATAATGATGGTAAATTTGAAAAAATAATAAAAATATAACGTTGATCATGACTATGGACAATAAGTTTGAATAAGGATATAGTAGTTTCGTTAAAGATACAAAAAATAAACTAAAATGTGACTAGCAATCATTCTATGTCAATGGGTATTATTCAGTCATTCACAGAGTCAAAATAAGAAGTGCAAGCAATCATACTATCTGATATCTAGAAAGTTTGTGTTGGATACGAGAACTCAACATTATAGTGGATGATGGATTTTATTAAACACCACCACAATTGACAGAAATATGATATACTTCAATTAATCCTCAAAATTATGGATACTTATAAAGAATACTGAATTCTAGTTATAAGTAGTACATTTTAAGTTTTTTATTGGATATGTTATATTATGCTAATTTCCATGTTATTTTACTAATTGAACCAATTTTTAACTCTTTAACACTCTAAATTTTTATTCCCCTCATTAAACAAATAAATTAATTGTTTAAATTAATTTTTGAAGATATTACACAATATAATATTATATTAAATAAAGAATGATTACCAAAATACTTGTGAGTTCTATTAAATAGTCTTCAATTTGTACATGATCATCATATATTTGCCATGAACGTTGTTGTGAATCTTCTTTAGCTGCTGTTAAATATGCTAACAATTGCTGCATGCATAAGCCATCCTTTGTATTTTCCAAGCATTCTACTGGTAAAGTTGAACTTGTAGGTGGGAATGTATCTATTATATCACGTACATTGTTAAGACATGACTTCACTGGTTCATCTACTAGATTAGACAAATATTGAATCACAACAGAAACAGCAACTTGAGAAAAATTGTAAGACAATCCTGTATGATTTCTTACCTAAAATAATAAATATTTTATAAAACTTTTATGGAAATTAATTAAAAAATTGAAAATAAATAAAATATTTAATAGGTTTTTTGATAGTTAGCACTATTTAATAACAATTATTTCATAAATGTATGACATGTAATAGTTATTTTAATTAAAATTTAATAGGTTATAAATATTTTATAAAACAGTATAATTATAAAAAATAATATAAAAAAATTTAACAAAAAATTCATACTTGTTGCACTACTTCATAAATATCAGGTAGAGTAATTTCTTTGGATTTTTGAGAAGTACAGCTATTTTTTTGTATTTCATTTAAAGTTAGTTTAGATAATTCTGTTTGATTACACTGTAATTATAAAAACATACTATAAAATATTTAAGATTGAGTATGTCATTTTTTTTTTTTTTTAATTTAGAAATTAATAATTTATTAAAAAATGTTTATTTTAAATTTATAAATACTCTAATTTTTTCTTCCTTTTCTTAAAATTAATTTTATATGAATAAATAAATTAAACAGTAGAACCTTATCAATAGTTTTGTTTTGAACGGGTGTATCCAATATGTTATGTGTTACAGTTTTCTGTTTAAATTTCTTATGTCGTCTCAATAATGACTCATATAGCTTATATTGATCAGAGGAATTATCATTAGCATCAAGTTTTTGTTGAACTGTCAACAAACATTTTTCTAAGAATGTTAAAACATGAGTATCCTTTACCTGTTCAAAATTAAAATTATAAATAAAATATAACAATTGCTACTAAAAACCACTTACATAAATAGTTTTCACATAATTATATGGCACATATCCTAAATCACCATTATGGTTAATAACTAAACACCAACTCTTTTTATCTGCAATATCACGATAGATAAAAAATTCATCATTTGTTTTGAAGTCCAATGTTCTCTCTGATGTACTATCTTCATAATCATACAATGCTTTAAGCATTTCATAACCTAATAAGTGTTAAATTTATAATATTATTTATTTTTCAATTAAATAAAAGAGCCTAAAGTTAAAAAATCAATCATATCTATACTTTTGACAACAAACTCAATTATTTTGGTAGAGTAAAATATTTCATACCTACTCAAATAAACTTTTATAAGAAAATCTACATTTAAACTTTAAAATAAACACTAAAAAAAAAAACAAATACCAAAAATATTTTCCTACAGATTTTTTTATTAATTTTATTAATTAATGAAACCCTTGAAGTATTAAGAGACAAAGTTTAATTGACAAAATAATTAATTGTAACAAATAAAAAATATTAAAATCCAAAAATTATAGGACACAATATGTTGAATCTATAACAATATGCAATATCATTCCTTATTTTAGATAAATATTAGGATTTTTGGATACAGTACTATGAATTGTATGTAGCTTCTAAAAAAAAAATATAAGTTTACAGATTTTGTTGTTAATATAAGACAGCACTAATTTAATATAACTTTTGAATCAGTTATGTTAAGTATGTATTATTTTTTTTTCTTTTAGTTTATTATTGTCATGAATGTTTTTCTTCTAAAAAAATAATAAAAATTTAAAAATTATACGATACTCAAGTTACTACAAGACCGTGAGGTATTTCGTAAAATTACCAAAATTATCAAAAATAAAATTGTGAATACGAGCAGATACTTAAAAAATAAAGCATTTTATCTATTATTATTTCAATCTAGCTTACTACATTCTGATGTATCGTTCATGTTCAACCGCGAATGGATTATACATCAACGACTGATAACTGACAACTATAAAGATGTTACTTCAACTATTAAACTGTCTCCCATAATCAATCAAAAATTATTTTTAATCTTTAGATAAGATATAAAACTTTTATGATATCACAGAATAAATATACTCCGTAATGACACTTCCAGGCATTTACTGTGAAAGAATCATGATCATATTATTGTGTCAGGACCAGATAGCGCAGCCGATGCTCATAGATGGATAAAAAACAGCTGATCTTCCGGGTCCATTTATTTTTGAGTGAATTATACGGAAACGTAGACAATTATTGCAGAATTATTAAATTACGTGCTGCATCGTTTTAATACGATGACCTGTTGTGATATTTGACTAGTTACAGAAAAGAAAGTAACAGTAATTAATTTACTACCCACTACACGAGGAGTAATGCAATTAATGTAATTATATCTACATCGATTATGCACCGACAAATATAATCCTTAAATTCTTATCTTTTCATCAAGCACATTCAAGTTTCAAGCACGTTGCTTTTAGTTATTTTTCTTAAAATTAATATTCATTTAGTTCTGTTGCTACGGCTTTTTCGCTAACCACTATGTCGGTATCACGGTCTTAGAAGATCTAAGACTGTAGTCGATACTGTCCTGATCTTCAAGATGAGCCTTCGTATAGACGTATAGACGTCAAAACTATAATAATTTATAGTTTTACTTCAAAATTTTTAAATGTATTTTATCAGAATTGATGGATACTTCGATTTATTCGAATAGACACCGACCAACAGCCGTGCAATAATAACCAATATTGTTTAATATTTTGTTTTTTATATACAATTAACTGTCTTTGGTATCAGTACATTAACAAAATGTAAAAATGTGTTTTATTAAAACTCAACAATCGTTTAATGAAGCGATTTGCCATTACAGACTTGCCGAAATCATATTGATCCTGCACGAATAGACGATTACATGCGTTGTCATGGTGGCAGCGTTCCAAGGTCACTGAAATTTCATCTGTACTAACTGCTTGTCAGTGTGTACGATTTATGTATGCTGTGCATTTTAGCTTAGGTATACCTACTATATATGTATATAATGAGATCATCAATACAAATATTTGTGTTTGATATGTATGAAAAAAGAAAAAACCTTCGCGTCTATGGAATGTATTATTTTTAATAAGTATATTCCATGATATTTCATACAACAACCAAGATCAACTTACATACAACATACTACAAGTATGTTAAAAAATAAAAATCGAAATCACACTTTCCATACTATAAAATAACATCGTACATTATTACCAGGTAGAAGTTGTGTCAGACAACAGATTATACAATTGATCGGTCAAACACACATCCATCAGTTTTTCTGTTTTTTTTTTTTTTTTGATAATACATACAATCTTATATACTAAAAGTGTATAACTTACTGTATGAGAAGTAATTTTTTTGCTATAGGTTTATACACTTCCAATTAAAAAGATATTTGATAATTGCTATCACACCTGGCCATACACACAAAAACCCGTTTTATCTATCTTAAATTCTTTATTTGTTACTGGGATCAATTATTTAAAATAACAAAAATATATTTTAAACATAAATAATAAGTATTATAAAATAAAACAAATGATGTTAAATATTTTTTCAATAAAACTGTGAATACTAATAAGTATCAAATTAATTTAATTAGATAAAAATAGTCGTTTGTACAAATTGTTGCACAGTGGTTTAAAATTAAAAAAAAAAGATGGTCAAAACTCAATGTGGTATTAAACATTTCTTATACAGTGTCTAAAAATGGTTATAGTATTAAAAAAAATGTTTATTCATATTAAACAATTTTTATTCATATCATATACATTTTAGAAAAATTTAACAACTTTTTATTGATGCTGAAAAAAGTACACATATTTTTTTGCTAATCACTTTTGTCATCGCTGTTGTTACTAGTTATATTAATTAAGTCTTTAATTGATGTATGTAACTTTTGAATTTTTTTTTATCTTCCTTAAATTACTTATTCAGATCAGCAGTGCTGAATTTAGAATTTAGATGCCCCGGGGCACTTCAAAATTCCGTCCCCATTTTGATGCAGGAAAGGTGTTGGAGGGAAGGGGATGAAAATAAACATATTAATTATATTATTGTTTAACCTTTTTTTATTGTACAATATAACTACAGTGGTTAACAACGCTAAAATATGGGCTGCATTCAGGCAGTATTCTGCGTATTGTGTATAATACCATTATCTATTAAACCAAGGAATCTTTTAGCGTTTGTTTAAAAATAGATTTGAGAAAAATCCTATAATAAACTGCAACTAAATTTCAACGACAAATCGACAATACAAAATACAATATATAGAAAAAAAAAAGTAATACAATTATAATAATTCAAAATTGGCTAAATACAAGATAAATAAATAACAATTTACCGTCCCCAAAATTTCACAAAGGGAAGGCAATTGCCCACCCTACCCCCTAAATACGACACTGAGGATCAGAAGATAACAATAGACGATAAAAAAGATCAGTATTAGTATCAATTCTTTATGTTTTACGAGAATGATACGCACGGAAATGTTTTAACATATATCCTTATTTATCGCCTGTTGCCCTTCTTCACTCAGTTATCCTTATGGTATCATAAATGATTTTACTATTGAGCTATTGAGGATCCATGACATAAAGACGTCTTAAATATCAATAAAAAATACATGTTGCATGAATACACGTCCAATAAACTACCTCAGATTTCGCCTGTTTGTGAACAAATAAATCAAACAAAATTAACTAAGTAATATAAATTTATATCGTGGTTTTATTTTCAAAAATGTGATGGGAAACAGGAGACTCGTTGAATTTCTTTATGGCTTTCGATATAGGTGGGTTGAATGTTATATATAATTTGTAATATATAATTGAATTGGCTATTAATGATTAAAAATAAAAATAAACTGAAATATAATTATTGTTGGCTTATTCGGGGGCATTTAGACCTATCACCGCATCTACTATACCTCTCCATACTTCTCTATCCACTGCTAGCCTTTCTTCATCCCTGATTCCTAAGAGTTACAAATCTTCTTTGATACGGCCGCTCCATCGCTCTCTTGGTGATATTTAACTTGTGAGTTACATTGTGACCCTGCTTACTTTTCTATTATTTGCTCTTCACACATGTCCTGCCAAGCTGTCTTCTGCTTTTTAAAGTACCTACTACCCAATACCTATTGGTTTTATTAAAAAGTTCTTTAATTTCTGTGTTCGTTTTTCGTTCGTATTCATTGTTTTCCCTATAATTTTTAGGACCGAAGATTCTCTTTAATGCTTGAATATTGCAAAACAATTGTTGTACAACTTGCGATATTAGTGAGCCATCGACTAAAGTAAACGTTTTGATTACAACAATTGTTAATCAATTACTTAAGTAATTTAATATTTGTATTCAAATTAATAAAATTCATATAACTGCAATAATTAATAACTAATAAGTATTCCATAATTCATTGTGATTCTAATTAGGATCAATTAATATTTTGATCAAGAAACTTGATAATAGTCGTTGGAATAATATTGAATTATATATTCGTATAAATATAGAAATAAAATACCTTAAATTAAATATCTACATATTTTAAATATTCTTAAAATATTAATTCTATGACAAGTAAACTTCTACGGCTTATTGTACACCTAATATGGCAGTATGATTTTATTTTCGAATACCGGTTTTGATATATTATATTAAGTATTGATTTATATTTCGAAGTGTAATATAATGTATAAAAAGAAGTTGAGAAAACTGAGAACTAATAAATAAAAAAAAATGTGTGTAACCATGCATAAAACATTAAACATTTTTGTATTGTATTACTTCATTGATAATCTTTGTCGAAGGCACATTTTTACGGCGTTTTTTTAAAAACAAATTATGCTTCTACATTCTAGTACAAAAATCCATAAAATATAATTTCTCACTTTTTATTTTAAAATTATCAGTTTTGTGTATAATGTGTAAGTTCAATAAAATATTATTCAAAATATATTTTTAATATATTATATATTTATTTATATTTGTATATATTTAGGAAATTACGAATACAACACGATGAATTTCATACAAAAAATTTAAATAAATAAAAAGGTATGTAAAATACAATTTTCTTTTACAAAAATGACTCGATAATATAACCATTTATAATGTACAATTTAACCTATGTAAAGTGGGTTCATATAATGATAGTTACTATCACGGTAATAAATATCATGATAGTAACTATCATGAGATAAAACATCTACATTATGATTAAATACTTAAATTAAAAAGTTCAAAAACATCCATGAAAATAATTTTTAAGTTGGACGAAAAAAAGGGTTATGCGTTGAATATCACATTGGAGGTAGGTATCTAATTTATTAAAAAAAGTTGGCTTTTGAAGATCCTGAGTTATTTCAACCGTCTTAGAATTTATGAAACTATGTTCAATATTTTACTACTTACCTAAGGTAATATACATCAATAATCAGGACTTAAATTCGGGGTACATAAGAGGACTCAGTGTGTATCACAGTACTTGTACTTATAAAACGTCCCCCTTAACATTTCTCTGAAAAGTTTACTGAAACGCTCAACTGTCTGTTAAAAATAATCATACATAATAAAACAATTAAAAAATTGGCTTTGCAATTTAATTTATGTAACTAGGTGTGAAATAGTGTTCTATAACAAAACTAACTAAAATGAAAAATAAATTATAAATTATATAGTAATATTTACTGAGATATACTTTTCTTCAATTTTTTTTTAATTTTTTTAAAATATATGTACAACCTGTTATTTAAAATTGTAAATATAATTCATAAAAATAAATAAATAATATATAATAATATATAATAATATATAATACATTTTTACAGCACATGAATAGTTTGTGAAGGAAATTATTTACTAACAACATCTTATAATATAGATATTTATGTATATACCTATTTATAATTAATTATCTAGTAATTATATAGGACGATATAGATCGCTGAGAATGATATATGGATTAGAGTCCCCTGTCCTTTTTTTTGCCATTTAAGCCCAGTTAATAATAGTTAACGAAAATATAGTAGAAAAACTGAAATAATAATTCTTCAGCATGATATCTTTTTACATGATCCTTGCTCACCTAGGTTTTTATTCTATAAACAAGGATGTTTTTAGTATTCTTCAATAAACTTCAAAACATTAAAATTGTGTGTTATCATAATTTTAACAAATACATTTATATCATAACAATTTATTTATTTTATTTTCAATCACTGACTTGACCAAAATTTAAATAATAAGTAGAAATTTCAATAAGTTATTAAATTAATAAAATATACTTAAACTATATAACAAAATAATACTAATTATACTATCACGACAGTAAAATAGACCCTATACTAAGCATACTTAAGGTGATCATATATTGAAATACATGAAGTATTTTCAAATTTTTATATTCTTACTAGGTCAATTATATTATTATAACTTCTAAATTAGTTAATAACTAAATTATTTTTATTTGTGTTTATATTGAAAATATAAAAAATTATAATGAATTAGTTTACCTAATAACTTTTAATTCTAAAAAGTATTGAAAAGTTGGATTTTAGACTAGCCAAAGTACCATCTACATTCACTTTCCTTTCAGAAAAGTTGCTACTTAAGCAAATCGAAGCATTTTTACTGCCAAAAAAGGTGTCGTCAGACACACAAAAAAAAAACCCCCACATCATTGTAAAACCAATAGATTCCATCACTCCGTTCAGAATCTAAAAAAAACTGCCCTAGGCTACAGCCTATTTAGCCTGCCTCTATATCCGTCACTGACTACGGTTGAACAACACATTAAGTACACACCTTGATTAGGACAAATAGGCATTTATAAATTAGTAAACCACTTTTTTTTCTACTTTAAGAGCTTACAGTATGAGCAATTATAGCTCAACAATTACTGAATTACATACAATTGCTTAAGAGGACGTCGCACCAAAACGTGAACGTGTGTAACGGCCGAGAGAATGCGCTGTTAGGTGTTTTAACGATCCGCAAGCGCGTGGCGTGAAGTCACGCCTACTATTCGCAATCAGCAACCGGTCGACGACGGCTCATTCGGGACTTCAGGAGCGCCGCTCATTTGTCAATAAACTTTCGTCTAGTACTATTCATATCATTATAATATTCATATACGCAAATGCCGCCGTAATATTTACCTAACCGCGCATACCTTTTAACTACTGATTATAATTTAAGATACTGCTTAGTGCTTACCTAAATTTACGTCTAAATATACAGATCGTAGAAACTGTATTATAACATAGCTTTATTTGTACCTGTAGCATTATAACTCATTCAAATATAATATACCTATACTATAATATAATTTAATAGAACTTAAATGAATACAGTGCAATCAAATTAATATTAATTTGAAGTGTTTCATCTTTTATGTTCCTTTTTTAAACATGGATTTTTAATATGATAATAATTAATAAAAATACATTTAATTACGACAGTTGTACAAAATTAAACATAATAGGTACGTTGTTATACATACTTCAACGAACTAAAAATAATAGCAATTTTAAATAAATTGATGAGTAATATAATAACAAGATAATAATAAATATTATCACAATAAAGCTACGTCCGCATGATGATAGTTGAATGCGATAGTTGCTACCGTGAGAGTATGCGAGAGTTAACTATCACTATCGTAATTGTTTACACGCTATTTGTAATTTTTACTACTATCACATTAATACTGTAAGCGTAATACATATATAATAATACTTATAGCCAGTGGCGTATATAGGAATTAATTTCGGGGGGGGGGAAGGGGTTATAAAAAAATATATACTTAATGAAGGTTATAAAATAACTTACTTTTAATAACTATGAAAATTAGTATACATAAATGTAATTACAGGACAAAGTCTAATTTTCGAGGTAGATTTGCAAAATTATTTATTACTTCTTCAGTGTTTATTGAAATACTTCAATGAATTGACATGGTGCATATTACAAGCTAATCCTGTTCGTCGATTTTCGCTTGTACTATTTCTCAAGTACGACTTCAATCTTTTCAATGTCGTAAACGATCTTTCTGATGACGCTGTTGAGACTGGTAAAGTTACTAATATTGACATTAAGCACCATATATTTGGAAAAAATCAAAGGATAGTTTATTCAAATTATCAATATCAGAATTTGGACATTCATTTTGAGGAATTTTTTTCCATTTTTCTGTCGAAACTTTTAATTCTGCTTCAAATGTATCGTAACTGGGTAAAACATTTTCATAAAAGAGTATACATTTTTCAAAATCATAATAAGTGGTTTTAAATTTGTTAAGGAGATTTGGAATCAACTTTTGTTATACAGAAATAATTTCATTATGTTTTGAAAATCGTTGTATTAATTGATTTTTAAAATAATCAATAAATGGTATAAATATCGTTCGGTTATAATACTGTTCCGGTGATTCAGCTGGCATATTACTACGAGACGATTGGCACTCGGTAATTCGAGGTATTTGAATAGTTTCATCCAATACACTACATTTTTTTTCGACTTCTTAAAACAAACTTTGAAATTCTTTATCGGCATTTATATGAATAGTAGATAAAACTTCTATACAATTTGTAACATTTTCACAACATTCAGATAAAGCTACCTTTCCCCGATGTTTCATTTGAAAATTATACACACATTTTACAAAACGCACCTTCTAATTTACTCGAATGTACTAACCAGGAGAAACGTGTAATCCATGATAGTTGAAATTTTAATTTTCTTGTTGAAACTACTGGAAAGTTGTACGAAGTAGGAGGCTGCCATGGTTTTTTCAATAAATCATATTTAAACTTATCGTCAGATACAAACCAATATCACGAATATCTGTGAGATCAGTGGTATTACTTTCAATTTCAATGTTTTTAACCAAATTTGATGACAAGGAATTTCAATAATTTTATCACTTTTTTCAGGTTCGGCCACAGATACTTTTTTATTAAAAAAATGTAATAATGAACGTTGAGATGTCATACTTAATATTGATATCTCGTCACAGGAATCACGACAAAATACACACGCACCAAATACAAGCGATGTCTGAAAGGCGAAAAGCAACTAAATAGTAGATAGTAAATTCTGTTCGTCGTAAATCGTAATAATCCTAATATCACTAATATCTAATAATAGTACCTATACCAAGAATAAGGTTTATAGTTTGACGTCGACGTCGCGTGACGGTCCGTTATTTTAATTCATAGAAATCCGGAATAAATAATAATAATTTTACACATACACGAGTATACGACAAACAAAATAATAATCTCAAGCTCCGCTATAATATTATGTAGTTACGTATACTCGAATCAACTTTTATTATTATATCATGATATATTAGTTTATTACGCTGAATTAACTATTTTTTTTTTTACGTCTGCACTCTTTTCATTTTTCCTATACTAGCCATTTTGGTTTTAATTAATACATAGATTAAAGAAATGCACACGGGGGTCGTACTAACCATACATTTCGGGGGGGGGGGGGGTTGAACTCCCAACCCCCCCCTATATACGCCACTGGTTATAGCGTCTACTAAAATGTTGTCAACCAAAGTGACTTATGCAATTATAAATGTCCTTAATGAGATAATTAAGCTTAGACGATCTAAAAAAAAAACGTATTTGGGTTAAATCATGGATTTGTAGCAAATTGATTAATTTAGTAAACAATTTTCAATAAACAATTAATAAATCAATAGTTAATAATTAAGACAGTTGATAAAAAAAAATTGATAGTATGTAAGATATTTTACTCTCGCAGTCATAGAAAAATCACGTTTACACGGCGATAAATACTATCACACTCGTGATAATGACTCTCGTACTATCATGCATGCATGATAGTTGAGAGTCTCTCTCATGATAGCTTGAGAGCCACTATCACTCTGTTTACACAATGATAGTATCGCGATAGCTTCTACCATGAGAGCAACTATCGCATTCAACTATCATCGTGTAGGCGCGGCTCAAGAGTGAGAAAATTATATTATTTGGAGAACAAATTGGTCGTGTGAAATTTATTTAAAGCGAACGTAAGAAATTAAAAATTTTTTTTTTGTAGAGGTAAAAATATATGAGAAATTAATAATTATTGAAATATTTGATAATTTGATTTTATGGAAAAGGTATTGAAATAGTTAATCACTTTATTAGTATAAATTACATTAATGATATAACATATAATTAGTGACAAAAGTATGAAAAATAAGTTGTGAGAAGCGCTATTAAATTCATGAATTCTAAAAATCGTGGTGAATAGGAACAGGTCCTACTGTCTAGTGCACGGTCTACGAAGGTAAGATAATTCTAAGACCATGGTCAAGTGTGTCGACGCTTGGTCTGATAAGAGCTTCCTGGGGGTTTGGCAATGATGGTGTAAACGACATTTATCTGGAGATCTGAGTGTTATTAAAAGTATTTTACATATTTTTTTCGCTTCAATCGTACTAAAATGATAACTTTTTCAAAACAGAAAACGGATTATTAAAATGGGTAAATTATAATTTCTATAGTGTTAACAATAATTAATAACAATTCAAATGTAAGGTACCGCAAAATATGATGGTTCGAATATTATGGTTTGAGAATCAATTGTTTGGAATGACGTCAAAAGGCCTAGTGGCGTTATCTTTTAATGTCCAATCAAACGTGGATATCACATCACACGCGCACTCATACATCTACATATTTACACACAGACGCGCGCACTCACACACGTACGCACACTGACGCGAAAATTGGCTTTGACGAGCTTACTTGTGTGCTGCAAGCTTTCCGTTGTATTGTCTTTCCAAGTAAGTTTATCTGCTGGAAATCGATGATTTCATTACTATGCTAATTCTGATGTTTTTTTTTCTCTCGACAGTATTCATTGACGCAGAGTGCTGTAGATATTATGTCGTCCGACAATGCTGTCGGCGGTGGCCAGTCAAACCCAGAAATGGTCAGGGGACAAATATTTGATGTAGGTCCTAGGTATACAAACTTGTCCTATATTGGTGAAGGAGCTTATGGAATGGTTGTGTAAGTATTTCATTGGTATTATTTAATTACCCACTTGACCCATCATTCATAGTTCAATAGCTCTGTGACAGGCACCTATTTTGTGTTTTGTGTATTTACTAACTTTTGATAGTGAGAACTATGATCGCTTTGTTTTATTGCATATTTTTTATTTTTAGTTTACAATTTTAACATTATGATTTAAATCCTTCTTGATTATCTTTACCATGAATGTTTGATTATGATAATATGAAGTGTCTTCCCAATTAACTATTTGAATATTTTGAATATACATTTTTTAATTTTTTATGACATTTAACTATTTATTGTTATCTATTTATGGTTTAACAAAAATTATTGATAAAGTATTAGACTGCAAAAATATTAATCTTACTTTATATAATAGACTGATTTTTCAAAATAATGATAAATACATAAACATGGGTTCAATAAAAATAACATTTTGGGAAAACTACTTTCAAGTTGTTACCTTTCATATTTTCAATATTCAACAGCTTAAGTATTATGTGTGTTATTGTTGTTTATTAAAATGCAATCATTATAATGAATTTGAATATCCCCAATATATATATATATATAAAAATAGTTGTTCATTTATCTCAAAAATAATATTAAATATAACTATTTTATAACTATTAACAAGTTTTAATGTTTGAAAATTTATAATTTAAATGTATATAATAATTTTCATTATACTTCTACTTTATCTTTATAACCTTAAGATATTTGACGAGTAATTTTTCAACAATAAATATGATACTTTTTACAGTATGAGGGAAAGTTTAGATGTAGAGATGTTTTCAAAGTATTTTTTTTTCATATTGCTAAGTTATTTAGGTGAAACAAAACTTTTTAGATGATTGTAACCCATTGTTGTAAAAAAAAATTGCAGATAAAAAATGTTTTTAAATTATATGAATAGTTTAGATTAAAAATGTACTTATGCTTATGAGTGACTCTACAGTCCACATTTTGTCAGTTTTGGTTATTTTTTCTTTTTTTGAAACAATATTAATGAAAATTATTTAAAAAATAGTTGTAATATAATGAATGTACATTTAAAGATAATTAATTTAATAATTATTTACTAATACATTTAAATTTATCAAATCATTATTTTTTAATTTATCAATACAAACCTAATTTGAATTTTTAAATCTTATATAAATGAAAATCGAATAATGCATTTGTGGAATTTTGAAAGAAAAAAAAATTTTAATTTGTTTTTCTATATTTGCATATATTTTATAATATTTAATTTTTTTTAATTTTTACCTTTTTGGATATGCTTGGTATAAGTATTATATCTGTTCTTTGAAAGTGATTATTTTTTTATATATTTTTGTTACATATTAGTATACTTATTTCATTCAAACTTATACAAATTTTCATCAAAATATTAAGTTTATTATAATTTTTTTTTTCAAGCTTATAATATTTGAACATTTTGTAATATATGAACACTGGTAATTTAAACTCCATATATTTCTTTTAATTCACCTATATTTATATTTTTAATATAATTCAGTTCAACTCTAATTGATAATATTTTTATATAATTAAAAATTAATAAATAAGTAAAAATATTACCTGAAAAATGTACTTGTAATACTGTTGTAGTTTGAACCAAGAGTGTAACCTGGTTTTTTCCATTTAGATAAATATTATAAATTAAAATGAGGTACTGTTAAAAATTATTTTTGTTATATACTTCATTCAACATAAATTATGTATAAATTATAGGAACTGTTTTATGTAGGATTTATATTTGGGTTTATTTATCACACAATGCAATTTAAGATGTGTCTAAATAGGCAAAAATATAGTAATTAGGTAAAGTAAAAGTAAGGCTTTTTAACGGGATATTGATGATAAATTGTAACCCAATAAATTATTCTGATTGAAGTAGAATAATATTTAAAAAATATTAAAATGTATGTATATATATTAAATATACTAAACAACTTTTAATATTTTAAAATTTAAAACACAAATAAATTATAGTTATGTAAGTCTCTTTGAAACCAAATGTTAGGTTGTGTACAGATTTTGTTAGAAATACCCTACTTTAAGATGATATCTTTTTTTTTATAGCTTTAATGTTTAAGACACTATTTAAATTATTATTAATTTATATTTTTCTTAATAAATGCAAATATTAATTCTTATTTAACTTCCTTAATGACAACACAACAATTTTTCTTTAAATGCTATTTTATTTTGTCATTTTAAATAAGATGTTTAAATTTAATTTAATCAACAATAATTGTTTCATAAGCATTTCATATAAAAAATATAAAAAGAACATTTAAATATATTATACATTTTTTATTTTACTCTATTATTTTCATAGATGTTGAAATATCAGAAATAAGAGAAGAAGTAACTAATTTGAATAACAAGTTTCATGTTTCAACTCCAGTAAAAAATATTATAATTTCCAAAAAGACAGTTACAAATGTACATTTTTGTTATTGTTTATTCTTGTTTAATGATTGATAGAGGTATCAAGATTTATTTTTATGAGGATAAAAGAGTATTAACAAATGATGAGGATGTGAAAAAAAGATGGAAAGAATATTTTGAGAAATTACTGAACGAGGAATATCCAAAAGAAGTTTTAGAGAGTATGTCATGGAATGAAGGATTGATTGGTCTAGTGGGCGAGGAGAAAGTGAGAGATGCGGTGAAGGCGATGAAAAAGAAAAAAAGCGGTAGGACCAGATGGAGTACCTGTAGAGGTGTGGAAAATGTTAGGAGATGTAAGCATTGGGTGGTTGAAAAATCTTTTTAATAAGATACTGATAGAGGGAAAAATGCCAGAAGATTGGAGAAAGAGTTTTATTGTACCAATATTTAAAGGAAAAGGAGACATACAAGAATGTGGGAACTATAGAGGAATAAAGCTCATGAGTCATAGTATGAAGATCTGGGAAAAGATTATAGAGAAGAGGATAAGAAGTGAGACCTCGATATCAGGAAACCAGTTTGGTTTTATGCCAGGAAAATCGACAATGGAGCCATTATTTTGTGTTAGGCAATTAGTAGAGAAGTACAGAGAAAAGAATAAAAAACTATGCATGGTGTTTATAGATTTAGAAAAGGCGTATGACAGGGTGCCAAGGGAAGTCTTAAGGTGGGCATTAATGAGGAAAAATGTCCCAAAAATGTATGTTAATTTGATCCAGGATATGTATGAAGGGTCGAGTACTAGTGTCAAGAGTCGGTGTGGAGTATCAGAAGGTTTCAGTATAGGAGTAGGTGTGCACCAGGGGTCAGCTCTAAGCCCCTACCTGTTCTCAGTGGTAATGGATGAGGTTTCAAAGGAGATACAGGGTGAGATACCATGGTGTATGATGTTTGCGGATGATATAGTTCTGATAGGAGAAAACCTAGAAGTTGTCAATAATAGGTTAAATGAGTGGAGGTTAGCCCTCGAAGAAAAGGGATTGAAAATTAGTAGAAATAAAACTGAGTATATTGAGTATGATTTTGGACACAGAGACCAAGAAGTTGAAGGAATGAGGAGACAACTGACAATAGATGGTGATGTGATAGGTGAAGTTGAGAGCTTCAAATATTTAGGATCTTATGTTCAAAAGGACAGGGGGCTTTGACATTGATGTAAAACATAGGATTAAGTGCGGGTGGATGAAATGGAGAGAAGCATCGGGCGTGTTATGCGATAAGAGAATTCCAATTAGGCTGAAAGGTAAATTTTATAAAAGTGTAGTGAGACCAACTATGCTGTATGGTTCAGAGTGTTGGGCGGTTAACAGGAGAATAGAACAAAGTATGAGTGTCGCGGAAATGAGAATGCTTAGATGGTTGAGTGGAGTGACAAGAGAAGATAGAATAAGGAATGAATACGTGAGAGGTAGTGTTGGTGTAGCGCTAATTGTGGACAAGATGAGAGAAAATAGGCTGAGATGGTTTGGGCATGTGATGAGGCGAGAGGAAACGAATGCAGTAAGAGTGGTTATGAAGATGGACGTTGAAGGGAAAAGAGGAAGAGGAAGACCAAAAAAGAGATGGTTGGAGACTTTGGAGAATGACATGAGGGCTGTCGGTGTGTGCAGAGGAGATGTGATTGACCGAGTAAAGTGGAGGTGTAGGACAAGGGTGGCCGACCCCAAATAGTTGGGAGGAAGGCGAAGTAGAAGAAGAAGAAGATCAAGATTTATTTTTATAACTGTTGTGAATTATTTTATTAAATATCTCAAACTGTTTTAATATTTGTACAAAATTTACATTTCAGGTCGGCTTTTGATAATGAAACCAATTGTAAAGTAGCCATAAAAAAAATTTCGCCTTTTGAACATCAAACATATTGTCAAAGAACATTGCGAGAAATAAAAATTTTAACTAGATTTAAACACGAAAACGTTAGTATTATTAAATATATTTATTAAGTTACCTATTAAAATATATTTACTTATTACTCTGTTTTTTATTTTTTTTTTTTATTAGATAATTGATATAAGAAATATATTACGAGCTGAGACCATTGAACAAATGAAAGATGTGTATATTGTTCAATGCTTGATGGAGACTGATTTGTATAAGCTATTAAAAACTCAGGTTAATTTAATTTTAAATTAAAATAATACTTTTATATAGTAGAGTGTTAATAAAATGAAATTATTTGTACATTTTTTTATTTTCATTGTTATATAATAGCAGTATTTCTACTTATTTTGAGTATAGTTTTTATTATTATTATTATTTACATAGATATTATTTTTACACTTGTTATATTTATTACAGAGACTGAGCAATGATCACATTTGTTATTTTCTTTATCAAATTCTACGAGGTCTAAAATATATACATTCAGCAAACGTCCTTCATCGTGATCTCAAACCTAGTAATTTGCTTCTTAACACAACGTGTGATCTCAAAGTAAATAATTTTTAATTTATTTAATATTATATAAATACACCAATATTATTATTTTGGAACTTTTATATGTATTGTATGTATGCACATATGTATATTTGTTTTAATTTATATCATGTTTAATATTTAATATATAAATAAATATTTTATACATTGAAATAAATAAAGTCAAATTAAGCATTTATTTCTTTATTTTTTTCTGTATATAAACTATTTATTTATATATGAATTTATAAGAATTAACCATTTATTAATTTTACTTTATTTTAATTTTATTATGTATAATATCTGTAACATTTTATTTTAGATTTGTGATTTTGGTCTTGCTAGAGTTGCAGATCCTGATCATGATCACACAGGATTTCTTACTGAATATGTTGCCACAAGGTGGTACCGTGCTCCTGAAATTATGTTGAATTCAAAAGTATAAATTTAATATATTAGTAGTATCAAAAAATCAATACAATTATAAATTACTTTTAGGGATATACAAAATCAATTGATATGTGGTCAGTTGGTTGTATTTTAGCTGAAATGTTATCTAACAGACCAATATTTCCTGGTAAACATTACTTAGATCAATTAAATCATATATTGGGAATACTTGGTTCTCCAACTGCAGTAGATTTGTTGTGTATTATTAATGATAAAGTAAGAATTATATTTACTAATTTTAGGTAGTTTCCACTTTATATTTTCTATGTTTATTTTTACAGGCTCGGAGTTATTTACAATCCTTACCTTTCAAACCAAAAATAGCGTTTTCAAAACTTTATCCTTCTGCTGATCCTAAAGCTTTGGATTTATTAGATAAAATGCTTACATTTAACCCTCACAATAGAATCACAGTTGAAGAGGCTTTAGCTCATCCTTATCTTGAACAGTATTATGACCCTGCTGATGAGGTATGACTAATATTTTTAATTTTTATTAATTATTTTTATGTAAAATATTAGATAATTGATAAATATCAGAAATAGTATGTTATCATTTTGATGTAATTTATTATTTTTATAAATTTGCTATCATGAAAAATATATTCATAGTTTTTTTATTTTTTTAGCCTGTTGCTGAAGAACCATTTAGATTCGTTACAGAGTTAGACGACCTTCCCAGAGAAACATTAAAACAAATGATTTTTGCTGAAACTGTGAATTTCAAACAAAACGTGTAAGCAAAATATGGATACTTCAGGCTTATTAATTCCATATAATGTTTAGACTCTAATTCTTCTAAAAATTTGAACATCATATTGCATTTTGATATTCGATAAATTTCTTGCTTCTTTATTCTTTATTTACTATATGTCTATATAATAATCCTACCCTTAAGTCTATAATATTCATATTAATATTAAGTATGACTTATAAATTAGTTAAATTATATGTATTACTATTCTTATAAATCGAGTATTTAATTTATATTTTTGATTTTATCAAATTTGTTGTTGCATAATTAGATATTAGCCCTATGAAGTATTTACCCTTTAGCATAATGTTTTCCTTTTGAATGACAACATTAAATATTGTTAGTTTATAAACATTTAATGTTTCTAATGTGATCATTTAAAGGCAATCACTACATTATGATCTAAAACATTTAGTTAGAATTCAGTTTACATTTTTTACCCCCATCCGGCCATTTCCCAAATTCCCTATCATTTGTGATAATTCATGGTACTTATACAATATATTTATTTATATATTTTATTAGATGTTGTTTAGAAATAAAATTGATGTTAACATTGTTGAATGTAAAATTATGTTGTTAGTTGAATTAAGGAAGGTGGGTGTTTATAAAAAAGTATATTAACTACATACATTTTAAAATTTATTATTATCTTTCAATATTTCATGAAAAAAAGTTGTGCTATTCATTGACCATAAGTGACCTATTTTGAAAAGAAAGTCGATTAAACATTTAATAAAGTTCAATTGAGTGATTATGTTCCTTTATAAGCAACTTGTAAATAATTTTTCTTAATATATATTTATTTACTATTTTTATTCAATATATCTTCCATGCTTTAAACTTGTTTATTATGTTAATAATCAAAGTATTTAACAGTTTTCTCATTAGGTTTGCTCATTGTAAACAATTTTGTTAATTGGTCATTATTACGTATATATTTTTTTCCAAGAAATATACTTATAAAACTATATACAATTTCAAATTATAAATGATACCTTGTGTATATTATCTTTAATTTGTTATTAAAATTATTACTATTGTATAATAGTATAATTAACCATTATACTATATTATTGTTAAAATATTCGGTCAAACACAAAAAATAAAAGTAATGATAATGGCTTATAATATATTTAGTGACCAAATTGTATTTTGATGATTCGAACTGATTATTTTAATGTGTTCTCAGAGGCCTATCATTTTTTATATTTATTATTAATATTAATTAAAATAATACTGTAGATTACTTTTGTTATGTATCTTAGAGGTTACCAGTGGTATTTTCTTTTATTTTTAACTTAATATATACATGAAAACTGATATAAATGGCAAGTTTTTACTTCTTATTGTGATTTTAAAAATATTCTTATTTTATCTATGTTTTGTAATATTTTAAGGTACATGATTTGTGATTGAAAATAATGTTTCATGTTCAGTTTAAAGTATTTTAAGTACAAACTGATATTAAATTTGGTTAAATTATGAAGTACAAAGATGAATTTAAAATAACAAGTGTTTAACTTTCATATTATGTTTGTAGTTTATATTCATATGTTGGCATAAACACTAAAATATTCATTCATTAATTATAATTAAAATAAATCTTTGAATATTTTATATTGGATAATATATTGAAATAATATAAAAATTAGATAACTTATTTATTTTACGTGTCACATATGTCATGTTATTTCAAGTAAAAAATAATATAATTATACAGTGAAAACTATTTAAGATCCTTTATAATGATGCAGAGGCCTAATTGAAGTATATATTTAATTTGGTCAAGTCATAAATTATAATTAGTATAATAGATATAGTTTTGGATTAGTATTAAACTTTTCTAAAACATTATATTTTCAATTTGAATTACCTTTTCCATCTTGAACAGTTTTCATTGTATGTATTTTCATAATTTATATTTTTTAATCTAGTATATTTTATTAAAAAGCAATTTGTAATTTTAACTATATTTTATAACTATTTCATCTACATTTATTAAATGTTATTTACAATTTTTTTTAAGTACATAAAAAAAAAATATTAATGATTTTTTTAAAATGATTAGTTAAATATTTCTCTTATTTTTACTGCATACAGTTTTATTAGATGTTATAGTAATAAAAAATAGGTTAAAATGACTATCAGTTTTGATTAATATTATTAATTTGTGTTTGTAT
>JASXSY010001779.1:0-21606 GCA_034509805.1 Sipha maydis | reverse complement strand
GAAAAAAAACAAGAGTCTGATTAATGATTAATCGGTAATTATAGATTTTTTTTTATCGTGTAAAATAAAGAGAAAGGTGCATTCCGCAGATTTATAATTTCGCGTAGACTGTTTCCCCGAGGAAACACATTTGACGATTTTCGACGCCTAACGATCGATTTAGAGACACGACGATATACTCTAATGGACAATGTGGATTTGTAAATTAGTTCTGTGAAAAAATATATTAGGTCGAACCAGATAATCTTAGACGTATAAAAGTATAATGCTTAATAAATTGAACGAAATATGTCTGAAAAGAATCCGAAAAATGTTGTGCATCGTGACCAGTGAAAAAATATGACTTAATATAATAGCGACTTACGTCATTTGTCGTCTAAGAAATTTAATATTTTTTTATAGAATTATTAATCATATCGCCGAGAAACTTTATTGAATATTTTCTATGTATGTACAACGCAACCATACTAAGTTGGCATGTACTAATATTTTTATTTTTAGTAATCACAACAAGGATTATAAAACGTTCTCGATGTGTTTCACTTGAATTAATATGTCGAACATGAAATTGTTCCGGAAGCGTACAGACAACGTTATCACTGATATTATACAGATTTCCTCACTCGCGGGACGAGTATACCGTGATGGTGACGTTATGTATTGATATGGCACCAGTTTGACATTTGGTCTAGGAATTTCGTTGATTCCGTGCCGTGTTACAATGCATAATAGTAAGTAATTGGACTTATACTTTGGCAAAGATGACAAATTTTTCTTGCCCAACTTGCCCAAAATCAACTGATCTTTTTTTCTTCTCTCTGTATGGCATTAAATGATAAAAATATTGTGGGTACCTATGTATGTACAGAAAACATTTATTCGTTTAAATATATTTTATATTTTATTTAATAATTATAAAAATAGAAATTTGATTAAAGACAATTATATTACATTAATAATAAAATTATTTACTTGATATTATTTTTGTTGTTGTGCACTTAATGCATTTGTCCGTTACAATTTGGAAAAAAAAATTGTTTCCGAAAAGAGTGATTAGTATGAATAAGTCAAAGGAAAAATCAATAGATTAGTCAATAGTATTTTTTTTGAAGCGGTTCATTCTGATCTTATTTAACACTTTTAAAGAAAAATCTAGTTTAACAAATATTTTAACTTTTCGCGTACTACGAGTATCATAATTTTTTTCATGTGCCATTTCATAAAGATTTTGTACATGTGATTTGCAAGAATAACGAACCGACATATGATTTTCATTTTATTGTTTGCAATCTGTGTCACATTAAATAAAGTAAATAGACAATATGAAATTACTACAAGAAAATTCGAATGCACCCATAAGTATTTTTGTTCTTTTTTTATCGAAAACTCAATATTTGGAACATGTTTTTTCGATAATTTCTCAAAAAAAAAAAAAAGGAAAAAAGTAATATCGTAGTGCATTTCTGTACCACTTTCCGTTATTTGTCATAATTGGAATTTAAAATTTTTTTTTCGGTTTGAATTAAAAAACTGTACAACCATAATAAATGCAGTCGTTGTAGTTGATAGGTAGTACGTTCGATGTAGCGCCGCATATCCATTATGGATAATCCATAATGATTAGAAAGAGATCGATCAGAGTGTAAGGAAGAGGAAGAGTTACATTATTGGTTTAAGAAATGAAAGTCGTTAAAACCATATTTCAAGTTTGGCTGATTTTAGTCAAAAAACCCGTCGAATTGTTACAGTATGCACAAAAGTGATTTAAATAGTAACGTCAGTCGACAATCGTGTTCGTACCTGATCGTCAGTTAATATATATTACATGGTAAATGTTTATCGTAGTGGTATTAAAATGCATATTTTGAAATAGAGATTTAATGTTCAATTTATATATGTACGTAAATAATTATATGGTGAAAGAACTATTGAGACGCGGAGGGCAAAGAACCTCGCAAACCTTTGTATGGCAATTTTTTGATATTCTTTTATGCTATATAGATTGACATGAATAAAAACGTTTTTATCGTCGAGCCAGCTTCAATAGCCACGAAAAAAAAAAAATAATAATGACATAAGTGTGTACGGGACAAAAATTTTATCATTGAATAATCGTTATGCTCAGAATACCTCTACCGGTAAAAACATATTCTACATGCGTTACGATTTTAACCGTAGGATAGAAATTACGAGTATCACATTTTTTCTCATATGGTGGTTTAACATAGTATATGTTTGACAATAATTGGCGTTCGTCATTAAATCACTACCAATGATCCATAGGATAAGATACAACAATTCACAAGGTGAAGTGTTTGTGGGCAATTTTTTTTCCCCAACAACACGATAAAAAATAAGACCAGATTTGTTCGTGACGAAATTTTACTAAATTATTTATACAATTACACATATAACTAAAATGTTTTACAATCATAATTCAAAATTTAGTATTAAAGATATTTAACTACATGGTACAAATTATGTTAATTCCTAAAGGAAATTGACAGTTTATTATTCATAGTTTTAAAATGTATAAATGAAACAAGACTCGATGTACGACACTTTTTTTCTGGAGAGAGTTGGTTATTTCTAAATTAATAAGTACTTCTAACAGATAAAAACATATAATATTACGAAGAATAGATTAAACTGAATTCATCAATTTATAATAATCATACTCCTTGTTTAGTAAATATTTCCCATATTTTTCTTTAAAAAGATAACACTATATGTATGATATACGGTAAATAATATAAGATATACATCTATAAAAAACACAAACTTAATAATAGTAATAATTTATTATTATATTTATAAAATAATCATTGTTAAAATTTAAATTACATAGGTTTCTTATACATGGTATCTCACAATTTTTTTTTTTATCAAAACCACCGTCAGGGTCTTAGTCGACACCTGTTCACTTGGAAGAGTAAAGTGGAGTACCACTTGTACCGCCTTCTATGAGTAGAGAACTGCCACGTATGTAGACTTTACTTCTAGTGGAGTTGGTCAGGTGGGGGAAAGCGATGGCGCGTGAGAGACACTACAGAATTAATATTGCAGAATTTTTTTTTTTGCACTATGCAGAATTAATTCTATGGTATCTACCCACCGTCATCGTTTTGATTGCTCTACACTACTCCCCATCGGACCAATTCCACTGGGAGTGAAGTCCACACATGTGAGAGTTCTCTACTCAGAGAAGGTGGTACAAGTGATACTCCACTTTACCCTTCCAAGTGAAATAGATGTCGATAAAGACTCTGAAGGTGTTCACAATAAAAAGGATAAAATTATGACATTTTTAGCTAGTGAACATTTTTGTTTTCTTGATATAAAAAAGTAATACTTTTTTTTTTTGATATACATCACGTGTCAATGTAGTTTTCAAAAACCAATTAATGTTTTTTCACAGCTCCGCGCAACAGTAGGTCGAACTCGTCGTCGATCGTCCAGTCATAGATCAAAGCCGTTACGTACTTCGGTTTCTCACATGCAAATTTGATAGGACATTTTTGTGTTATCATTTTTTTCTCAGACTAACTGACGTAAAGTTTTTTTCCAGTACGTTAAGAGTTAAGGCTACTGATATCGAATCGTTTTCAAAGCCATAGTTCGGTTAGCAATAATAAAAATAATATTAGTTAGTTATAATCATTAATTATAGTAATAATAATGATTAGCAGGATCGATATTACCTGATAATTCAGTACGGAGTCATTTCACTTGCCGCGGTGACGTAGTGCGTAACTGCGTTAAGGACGTTTTCATCGAGCAATTATCAGCGCTGAGGATTATTGCGTTGTAACTTTAATATGTTCGCCGACAGAGCGTACGCCTGCACGTGGAATGGATCGCGTGCAGCTAATATCGATTTAAAATTATTTTTAACACCGTTATAGATCGTAGAATATTATTTACTCAATATCGCGTTATGGCAAACAACTTCTTGTTTTCAACAAACGCGACGGTGCAGAAATCCGTGTATCGCGTGCAATAAGTTTTATTGGATGCATATTCTTTTGAGGAACTGTATCGGCCATCACGTGCGGGTGTACGACGAAGCAATATCTGCAGAGGGCTGACGCGGACAAATGAGGAAAATCCGTCGCTTATCCACAGGCCGCCGATAAGCGATCACTCCAAATCGAAATGTCATAACAACGAAATGTCACACGGCTTGAAATGATACTTACCGAACGACTACGGGGTAATTGTGTACAGACGGACACGTGATGAACACTTCGTGAAATACGAAAATTCTTTACGAAATGATTTGTTTTCACATGAGAAGTTTACTCCAGTTGGACTTCGTGTAATTTTTTGTACTTCGTGTACCAACAAATATATTTTAATTTTTTTTTTATATAGTCAAACATCTTACCAAATTGTATCAGTGGCTATTAAATAATACATTAAATTTTCTTTACAAATACCTATCCATCTGAAATGTGAAGATCTTATCAGTTCTGATATAACGTCATATCAGCATTTTGGTACATATATCGAATATCTTGATACCTTGATATTCGATATCCAAGTGTATGGTTTAGATCAAATTTTTGTGTATATCAACACGTTTTAATTAGTTTTGAACGAAACGCTTTTATACTATTTTATAAAATATTATGGGTGAATTTAATAAAATATTAAAGGATTGTTTTGTTTAAAATCGATTGAAAAGTGTGAATAAACGACAGAAAGTGATCTATACAGCAACTTAACACTTTTACGTCGAATATCAAGGTATCACAAATATGCTGATATGATATTGTCTCAAAACCAATAAAATCTTTACATTTCATACAGTCAGATAAAAGTATAGATAAATTGTATTATATAATAGTTGCTGTTAGAAAATATAACAGAACGATAAAGAAATTGACTGTTATTAGTTTAAAATATCTTATGTGGTACACGATGTGAATGATCACATTTTAAAAAATTACAGGATGTCAAGTCGAAGTAACCGTATTTCAGAAAATTAGGAGAAAAACATTAGGATTCATTGAAACTATATGACAAATTTCAATGACACGAAATCGGCATTTTAAAATTACTATTAAAAAAAACATGTGATGAACCGAAAATAGTTAATAATGCCAGTATCAAGCAATGTGAGGAGATTAACGCTTGACGAAAATGGTTCTGTCAATGAGCGATACGTACCGTTATGGAATTAAGAAAACATGATGAAATTAGTAAAATTATAGGAATATAAAAATATGTAAAAATTCATAAACGAATTTTAAACAGAAATAGTGTGCATTTTGGATTACTGTACGTGTGACACAGACTGTACTAACTGCACCCTAGAAAATAAATATTTATTATAAGTACGAACAAAGTTATTAAAATCAAATTAATTATTCAATAATGCTAATAACTATTGTCGAATATTGTTATCATTATTATTTACAGTTAAAATATTTTATTAACCAGAAAAACCGATAAATATTGTATTTATTGAAAAATATGAAAAGATAATCAGTTTTAATAAATTGTGTTATTACTATCGGATTCTAAGTGGGTATACCTGTGTTATAATTTATTATGAAACGCATCAGTTCTACCGAAATGTGGACTTAGGCTTGACAGTTAAGATTATGATTATCTTAATTAAAATTTTACTTTAACATTTTACAAAATAGTATTATATCGTTTATTGTGAATTGGATGTGGGTGTAACTTTTCTTATTTATTTATAAAAGTTACCTATTTTCTACGAATGTTCTTTTTGGTCGGAGGATTATTCCACCTTTGATTGTTTGACGAAACATTCAGCTGTTTCGGACCACCAACTTTCGGTCTATTGCTATTTGTAGTTGGCCGATATGCAAGCCTAGCTTCATTAATTATACTCCTACAATAATTTTCGTATATTTCTTTGTCTTTAGTCTGGTCCGTATCACCGCATAACCATAATTCTGAACTGTAAATAACGGAACGTAATATTGACATCATCCGGGATATGAACTTAAAGTTGTCGGCAGGTTTTATGGGTCCGCTCTGGAAAGCAAAACTCCTGTAACTTCTGATGCCTTTTTTGATATTGATAAAGCCTTTTTCAAGTGAAGTATAGTATTCCGTTGGAGTGGTGAACAAGCAATTGATTCTTTCTTTTTTTATCAAATACGTGGTCACGTCTCCGGGACATAACAGATTAGTACCGATATCTTTTAACAACCTATGAGCAGACAAAACAAATATTATGATTTGTTTTTAAAAATTTTGGCCCTTCTAAATTTTAGAATGCTTTTACAGTTTTGAATAATTTAGTAACATATTAATGCGTCAAACGAACTGTAAATGACTCGAGTGTAGATTTTACCAATGGCAATATTGCTGTTATTATTAAAATAGGTGTTGTTGCATTTCAGTGCAAGTAAGATTTAAATGTAATTACTTTTCTTTGAATGATGGATATTGAACATTAACTTTATCCACTAGATCGTTCGTCGAATTATTCTTTTTGAATTGTTCCAGGTCTATGAACAGCAGGATGTCACTCTTCGCTTCCACTTTAAATACATCTTTTGGTGTAATAAATGCTTTCATCTGTGGCGGCGGTATGCAATTGAATACCTTACAAAGGTTTAAGGATAAAATAATAGCCTCGAAATATTTGGTGATTTTCAACACTTACTTTAGACGGGATGCAAACGGTTATGCTTATTCGTGACCCAGCGAAAATACTTGCAATAAGTTCTTTAACTTTCGTCCAATCTAGACCATCCAAATCGCAACCAATTTTTGGGATACCCAACTTGGTTAAATTCATCGCTTTCATTTTTGCCAATAGTGACTTTAGGGCTTCTGATAATGTTTGCATTGTGGATTTTTCTCCACTAGATTTTTTCGTTATCATATAAAACGCGATTTCATTACTGTCATTAACAATAATACCAACATTTCCTACGGTCAAATTTTGATCAAACAATTGACCAACACCACCAAAATATTGTCTAGAAAGCGATGTAAATTATTAATTATTTGATCAAGAGTTTAACATGATATTGTTACTTGAACTCCCTGGCGATTCCATCTCCCATTCGCAAATCCTCAGCTATACAATGTGCGACAGGAATGTCACCGGGCAGATTGAAAAGATTTTCATTTATTTCTTTCAGATAACTAAAAATATTTAAAAATAATTTTATTAGTGATTTTTATCATTATTGTACGTATAAATCATCGTTTAATGTCTGGGGAAGCAACAAACTCAGGCGGTGAGATTAAACCGTTTTGAAGAATAACATTATGCACATTTATTTTAACTTTTATAGTCAAAATGAATTAAATTTCTTATAGTTTTAAAATAATAAAAAATAAAAATAAATAAATTACTATTAAAAATATTCCTAAATTATAATATAGTACTTAATCTGAAATATAATCTGTTATTGCTGTTATTTTACTAAAAAGGTAAGTAACTTAAGTAACGATAAGACAAATAAGTAATTGACGTTAATAATCATATGTACCATGTTCTGTCTTCTATAGTAGGTTCGTTTTTGTTTTCAATTTTTGGTTTTATTTCCTTACACACTTTTGCATAACTTATAGGTTTTTCATTGTTATCACCAATCTTCTGTACATCAGGTACATTTTCATTCGAAGATGGGCTCCTATCATATTTCAAATTTGTATTACGACTAGTTGCACATTTCATTAAAAAAATTATTTGTGCTGATTTCATAAATATTTTTAACAACAAGTCCAAATATCACGTAAGTTTTATATGCATAGCTTAGTAATATTTAGATAAGTAAGACTTGGTTTCTAAAATCCTAACTAAATATGTGAACTGAAGAATAGAAGATTTTACATTTATTTTATAAGAAAAAAAAAAATATCATACAAATAATGAATTCATATTCCATAACATTTATAACAATTACATATTTTGGGGGTACCAAAATAAAAAAGTAATTATGAAAAACCAATTAAAAATTGAATTATTTTTAATTAAATTAAATTAATAAATTTCCATCTACAGTGATCACGTTGTAAATAATTAAAAAATATTTTCATTTATAAATATAAATTAAAATTATTTGTTAAAAAAATAAATAAGTACCCATTCGTAGGCTTCTCGGTGGAATTTTCCTGTTTTACATTTTTCGTTTCCTTAACTGCATCTTCAGTTTTTATAATTTTCGATGGTACTTGGCTACCAGTATTAGTTCTTAACAATAAACAATTATTATTATTACATTTTTAAACAATATTGAATGCATTTTAATGTTTTCTTATAGTGCATTTTATTGTATCTACAATTATTACTTTCGACAAGGATAAGATACAATTTTATAACCCAACATTTAATTGATCCAATTAAATCAAAATACACGATTCATGAATTAATTTCATTTTTTTTTAAAATACTTTTGAGTTAGTTGCGTTGCCTCTACGAATGTTTTAGGTACACCATGATTTTCTTTTTTGCCATCTAATGTGAATTGATCTTGTTTATTCAACAAAATATATTTAATCTTCTTTTTTCCTTTTGGTTCAGACTGATTCGGACTGGTTTTATTACTTTTAGGTCTAAGTGTTGGTAGAAAAATTATTAATTTAGTATGCAATTAATAAAACAAAAGTGAATTATTCAATAACTGAAAAGAAATAATGAATTTCTAACATTTATTTATGAAAAATCCAACATATTTATTATTTTTAAGACAATAAAAGAATATTAATAAAAAATTTTTAATGAATTACAAATATTATAAGACTCCGTAAAAATAACTCTAAAATTGAAAACTTATAAATTAGTCAAGTTGAATATTCATTCACAGTAAAATTTGGCTGACTTATTTTTTTAAAAAGGTTAAAATCTTTAAAACTATTATTATATTAAGAAGGTTATTGTATCTACTAACAACAAAATCATATATTGATTTCAATAAAAACGTTAATATTATTATGTTAAATTAAAATTCACTTAATCCATATTTAAAACTGAATTAAATGAATATTTTAGATTACAATTTTACTAACATTTATCATTCACTGTTTCTATTTAAATTATAAATTGTCTGTACCCATCTTTAGATAATATTTTGCTTTCAACTTTAGCTTGAAATGAGTTAACATATTTACATTTTTTATGTTTGTAAGAAATTTAAAATTTAATATAATGAAAATATCTAAAATTAATAACCTAGTGATTATTTTTACTATTAAAATCAGGTTTAAACATTTATGATTTCACCTATTAGTTTTTCAAGTATTTAAAAATATTATATTTTATCTATAATTCAGTATTTTAAGGAAAAATATAAATGGAACTCTTATAGTTAAGAAAAAATCAATACTTATACATTTTTTGTTGAGTTTCGTTCTTCTTTTCTACAGACACATTCCTAAAAACAGAATATATTTCTAAGTTAAACACTTCTGAATTGAAAAATTATAGTATAGGTATACGTATTATGGTTATGTACGCATCGTATTATATTTATTGATGAGATCAATTTTTAATTTAGGTTTTTATTACAGTAAATTTACCTAACCTTTTAAAGTCTTTTACACAATTTTAAAACTAAGTGTTAAAATCATGTACCTACTATTAAAGTTCTCTTAATATAAATATAAATGGTAAACTGTAATAAACTAATAATCCAATCAACGACTAAACAATGATTTACTTTTTGGTTTGTTTTCCTTTGTTCATTTTGTTCATTGAAGTACTCATTCTTGACGACTTAAAAATTGGACTTTCTGAAGCTAAAAAATAAAATGAAAACATAAGTCTCATTATAATACACGATTGGTCTATTTTTTATTAAATGCATATCTATTATTATTTTTCAATGAGTTTACTCTTTGAAACACAAGTTTAAAGTACCAGTATTCATATCATATGATATTGATCATATAACAAATTACTATGTATATAAATATAATTAAAAATTGATAAAATAAAATAAATATAATATTATATATTATAAATAAATAAATCATATATTCCGATGTAACATAAAAATATGTTACATTACGTTAGTGTTTATAGATCAGCAATACGTAAAACGATTTCAGCGCATTGTTCTTACGATGCTACAGTGTAGTAAAATAAGTTCATATTTACGGTACTACACGATTGATTGGACAACGAAACGATTTTAGAGGAATTTAAAACGTTTTACGGCAGTTTACATGCGCCCGTTCCACCATGACCGTACCCGTGACATAAAGACCGTTATAGGCTTGGGAACATTCGTTGGCCGACTATATTTGAGTGAAACTCGATCATCTAAGCCTTGGACCACATACGCGGTTTAAGCCCCGATTGCGTTGGGCGAGTTCACTCGCTGCTCACCGGTGAACTAAGTCGCGCGCTATTGAGCGTGTATCGTCCTGCTCGATTACACTTCGGCTGGTAAAATCGCTCGCTCGTGCAGTGACGACGTGCCACACGTTGTGTAATTAATAATAATAAATATTATTTTTAATAATTATCAAATATATTAAATTTTAATAACAATAAATTATAATTAATTATAATAATTACAATAGCTCATAATTAATTGGAGGTTTCTGGAGTTTAATTTTAATATTTAAACAACGAAGGCGAATAGCCGATATGTAAGTTATTTAAATTTTTTAAATTTACGAACAATGTCCATTATTTTGGAACAAAAAACACAAGAACCATTGTAAATAAATTACCATTATTTCCAGCTCCTGACGTAATAAATAAGAAATTAGAACTGGGGCCTCCGATGTGTTGAAAACACAACTAATCGCGACTGTTCGCGAGCGAACCCGCTGTTTTGCTACCCATGCCGATTGCACAAAGCGATTTTACTCGCCGGAGTGTAATGTAGCTAACGAGTAGCTGTCACAAAAGTAGACCGGCCGTCGACTTTAAACGCGGACGAGAAAGCGAGCAGGTCGGTTACGTCGAGCGAACTTAGCAGCAGCGAGCGAATTCACCCAATGTAATCGAGGATAAATCGTGCCTCGACCGTATTCGTACAGCGAAAGGGATCCTGCGCGCGCAGCTGTTAAAAACATCACACTAACGTATCCAATGTATTAAAATTGAAGACCGACAGTCGCAAATGTAGTGCGGACCACGGGAATAGGGCCAAAACAGACGAGTGTTTTTCACTACGTCCAGTGGGAGAGAAAAACTTGTGGTGGAGCTCGTCCAAAAGCTGTCGAAACGGCGCAGTGGAGTGTGAGTGATTGTTTGGTTTCTATATTTTACGAGGTAACACCGTAATCGACAACAGTGTCCGTTACGTGGACCTGCTAAACAACTTCTTGAAGTCGGAGTTGCGCAGGAGAAGGCAACCGTCAACCCGTCGACCGCTTGGTTTCAACAAAAGACCGGAGCACTTGCTCACACTGCCACCGCCACGACGAATGTTGTACGTAAGACGTTCCTAGGTCCATTCGATCTCACATGCGCATTGCTTCCCCCCTCCACCCAGAATTTGGACACCAGATTTCGTTGGATGGCTTGCGACTTTTTCCTTTGGGGATAACTTATGTCTCGTGTGATTATGAACCAAAACCTCACGGATCACCTTGGATGACCTTAAGGGTACAATTAGAGCGGAAATTTCAATAATTAACGACGAAATGCTTCAGCGCGTTCTTTAAAACGTTTTCGATCGACCTGCTTCATGGTACAAAGAAGATTGGCGTCATATGCCTGATGTAATTTTAAAAAAAACGTAACGGCACTTATTTACATACAATAAAATATCAATGAAATGTTTGCGCGTCTAAAACGTACCGAGTTATGTCTACCTATTCGTTTATCCCCGCTTCTGTGGCCTACCCTGTACACGTCGTGTATCGAACCCAATGATAGGTAACGCGTCAGCTAAACCCAGGGGTACTCTCTGGGACGCGGTGGCGATATTGGCGCAGTTGGAATCAAAGCGCCCTTCAAGCCCCACCCCCCCCCCCCCCCCTGGAACACGGTAAGTGGTCCGACGGTTCGCGCACCGAATCCCTTCGATCTAACCTCACTCGGGTTCGCCGTTCTCGTACGAATCCAACGCCAAATGATCGGGAGCAATCGCGAAGCACTTATATGCTGGGCCTAGACGTGTTCGCTTTTATAGATGCGTCCGTTCGGTTGTACTTACGTGATGGAAAGTCGTCGAACTCGATTTCTGAATCTGGTTCGTTCGAAAGTTACGTTTTCACTCGGAAACACGAAATGATTTCAAATGCTATGTCTTTCGTAAGAACTGTAATGCACACTTCAACAATACGATTGATCAAATGCGGTTTCCAAATCGGTTTTATTGACTATATAGATTTGTATCCATGATACCGTGTACAAATGTAAGTCGCTAATGTACTTTTTTGGCCAATGTAGGAAAACAACTCAATTATTGCTTTTTCTATCTTTCTGTTTTTTACATTATTAATTGTATCGTTTAGTTTGTAAGTTTTTCGGTTTGTTCTTTTACGATAAAGTATATCGATAAGTAAATCTTAAAATAAAGAAGACAGATATGTTTTATTATTTTCTGAAAAAATGTTATGTAGAGCACATAAATCTTAAGAAAATAGAAAAAAACATTTTTTTAAATTTTTTTCAATAATTCGTCTTTTCCCAATATGATCAAAACGATCATAGTATTTTAAAACAGAAAACAATAACAAGAACCAGACTGAATGTGTACCTGGTATTAATGATGTGTGAACTATTCAAGTTGACATCAAATCCATTCATTTTTTTTATAATACACCGATAGTTGAAGGGATATTCTTAACAAAAGAAAATTAAAATATCAATGGAAAAAAGAAAATTTATAATAATGCAAACATTTTAATTATAGTAAAGGAATATTTTTTAAATGTTTTACTTTATTTATTTTAATTTTTATTAATACTAAAATAATAAAAAAAAAATTAATTAAATGTAGATTACTTATACAACTATTGTGTATTAACAGACAACATATATACTTCCGGCAAAAATTGAATAAAAAATTATTGATTTCAATCTACGTATGCCATCATGTAATTATAAACATTTTCCAAGGCACTTTTTATCATTTTACAGACATTTTTGGTTATGACAATACTTGTCCAACAGTGAACACCTAAGATAAAGTAAATTCATAATTAATTCATCACTACTGGCCCTCGTGCTTTATAAGTAAATATATTTTAGATTTTGATTTATATCAATAAAATCCTTCTTTTTTTATGCCACAAGTTACAATTTTATTTTAAGGTTTACTCAGTATAAAATATTACCGTATGCTTATAAATATCTACTTACTCGGTCATTCACACAAGTGACATATGAACGTACATTATCGAAGCTTTAAAAGATAAGATTGAGGTTTATAACTTCACAGGCGAACGTAGAGTATTTATTTTTAATGCAATGTGAACGAGATATTTTAAACCAAGTTGACAAAAACCATATAATTGATAAGATATATTCTTTAAGCCAAGAAATACTAGTAAATCGATTATTTTTACTTTTAACTATACTAACTTTTTTTTCTGAATTTTTAATTTAATTAGGTAGGTATAATGTGAAAGCATATTTGTAATTGTATTAAACGAAGATTTATACACATATACTTATATCAAGATTATATTTATTTTATTTATATGTTTTTATTACGAATAAGCTAACAAATTAAAATTATTCAATTTATAATCTATTGGACCTTAACATAAAAAATAAAATAACAAAAAATTTGGCGCCTTTAAGTATTTTTAAAACCGCCCTAATAGAGCAGCCAGTACATGCCCGCATAAAAATCATAAAATACATTAATTTCTCGTCTCTGGCGTTGGCCCACTAATATTTAATTGAATAGATGTATCAACTATCGGATATTGCACAATATCAAATTCAATTTCATAGCAAAAAGGATTAAGTGGATTAAATTAAATTTTTTTTTAAACATCTTATCTTTTTAATAATCCAAAGTCGTCATTAAGTCATTCGTTCTCCGTCACGCGTAATTATCTACTGGTGGTTCAGAATTAGTTTATTTCTCGATCTAAGGCTTACTGTTAGTTCTACTGCAATTAAAAAATAATTAAGATTTGCTATAATTTGCTAAGCCTAAATCTTTGTTGGGTGGTAATGTACAATTTTAATATTTTTGATCGTAAGTAGTTTTCATGCGTGTGGAGTGCCCTTTTAATAACAATAATAATAATAATAATAATAATAATAATAATAATAATAATAATAGTAATAATAATAATAGTAATAATAATAATAATAACCGTATTATGGTTATAATAAGAATATGAGGAAAAACTAAGGTATAAGGCTATGAGGAAAAAAAGAAAAACCGTGTTACATATTACTCGGTAAATATAGCGACTCGTTTTTGTTAAAACAACATTAGTGTAATTATATCCATTTATTGGTGTACAAATAGAAGAGTATAATTTTTTAAATTTTTTATTTTGTATTGAAGTTGATGTCTAAGCTTAAAAATGCTTGATGAAATAGAAATACATTTTGGACAAAAATCGTACATACATTTGTAACAATGGCATTTTAAAATTAATAATATAACATAATAAATAATTCAAACCATATTATTATTAATTGAAATACATCGATGATTTATAAGCTATATAATATATTACACAATATAATTTAAGATTTTATTTATGTTTTAAACATCGTTTGAGCATCATAAGAAACCACGTACAAAAGATTCTAGTTCTAATTAAACATTTTTTAATATTATACAATGTACATGAAGTCACTTGTTTTCTTAGAGAGAGAAATCTATTGTTAATCGTAATCCTAATCCGCAATCAAAACTCAGCCGTATCAATATTAATTCCAAGTCCTTCTCCTAATGTTGACAAAACATGTTATTATCGTTAATTTATAGATCTGGATTTTTCACATAATAACTTTGTACAACATCGTTTTGATTTTTCAATAAATATTTTATCTTCCGTGTATTCCGTAATTTTTGGAAGATTTCCGGAAGATTTGTGTAAGAACAACCACGAACAAGTTATCGGCATCGAACAAAGTCCTACGCGTAAGGCGTAAGGTGAGCAAAAGATTTGGGAATTCAAACCTCCCCCATTTTCGGACAGCTAACGGAACTGAGATTTTAAGATACAATTTATTTGTTTTCGAACGCCCTAAAAATGTAATTAAACCGCTGAAACCTCACTCGTCAATAATCTGTACCGACGCCTGTGGACGTCTTTTGTAATACATTTCAAATGGTGCATTCGATTAATCCGGGATTTGGGATCCACCACCGAAACCGGTTTTGATTTTTCAACCGGGAAAACTTACGTCTGCAGACGGTTTGAAAGTTGTACCGTCATTTTACCATCACGCAAAAGACCACTACGGTGGGACGATTCGCGAGAAACAAATAGAAACAAACAGTCCAACGAACGAGTGTAAACGAAACGACCAACTCGCGGTACACCGTCGAGGCCACCCGGATTCCCAGTCCGTCGAGCAGCTGAACAGTACGTAGTGTTTTCGATCGGCCGATGACGATTTTATTTTAAATCTTTTGGCAAACGGTCGCCAACAGTTACGTGAATCGACAAGTTTCTACAACCGTCGTACGTGTTTACAATAATAAACGTACCGGTTACGAATCTCGTACCGGAGAACAGTCCGTTGTTATTTAGCGTTGTAAAACACACTTTTTGTCGTCAAAAGCGATTTATTCGTTTTACGAAAAACGATACAGATGCGTTTAACAGTAGGTCTCGAAAACACACAGCTGATGATGGTATAATTATTTATTTATTTATTTTTTTTTTTGATAACGGATTTGCACGATGACATTTTTAAAATATTTTTCCATAACTATTGACTCCATTTTCCTATTTTTGTACACAATAACATAATCATCGCGTGCATTGCTTACATTTTTAAATATTTTAATATTATCTCAAAACATGAAAATTATTTAATAACCCTAAAATTCATGGTTTTGGAGTATTCATTTTGGAGTATTTATAATTAATAAATGTATGTACTCGTTTTGCTAAGACATCGAACAAAGTAATTTGGAAATAAAAAAAAAAAAAATCTGTTGTAATTTAACAAAGTTTTTTATTAATAAAATTGGCACTTGCTAGCTATAACTATTTTATGCAACTGTTACGTTTTTTTGTACAAAACTATAAAAATAACGTTTAAGAAAAACAACAACGCTTTATTAATATCGTTAAAGATTTATGATAAATTCGCGTTGGTGCGCCTGTGTATTTCAATGGTTTATCGTGTACTTGTTGCTTTTGGTGCTGCGGCAATCCTAATATTTTTAAGTTGGACACGCCTCAATATTATGGTTAATTATTACAGCACAGAAAAACTGCGAACAGTTAAGTTTACACTGAAACCTGATTGTTTCCCATTATAACATTGTAGGTAATTGTTTACGATCAAATTTTTATGTTTGTTCGAGTACTTATGTACATTTTCATTCTTGGCCCACGTACGTCGTGTCTATTCTCAATTTAGTAATATATTAATCTTAATATAGCGTTCGGTCGAAATAACTATTCAGTCGGGTGCCAACCAGGACCGTCTCCTCGTGTTGGCCTTACGGTAAATCTGAACGATTTTCAAAAGCAATAATCGTGTAGAAATAAATAAATATCAATTGAAACCTTTCGTTCCATTTCGGCACAAACCAATACCAAATGTTCAGTGGAAACCATCTACTTCCACAAAACGCGCGTGTGGCGTGCCCTGTATCACTATCGCTACCCGTACCCAATCGTATTCTTGTCCGCGTCGTACCTGATGGAAAACTCAAGATCTCAGATGTCCCTAGCCGCCGAAATAACTGCCTGCATTTTTGTTAATGCAATGCAACCGTGCACTTGTGCTTCATTCAGATGTTTAATAAAATCTAGACGTCGCCGTATAACTGTCGGGTACTGCTCAAACATGTGCGCGCATAACTCGCAACTAGAAAAAAAAACCCACCTGCATTGTTCATTTACGATTCGATCGCTACGCAGTTAATACGTGCTACGTGTAATATCAACGCCTGCGTACGCGTAATATCGAAAAAATAAAACAATATTTACATTAAAACACGATACGCGTAGCGAAATGGTAATAGAAGTGCGATAGAATTGAAAAAAAAAAACTGAAAAAAAAACTTTTGTTTTTTCTTAACAAAACGAAACTGAACGACACTGCTTTCAAGTGCACATACTCTAAGACACGAAGACGGACTCTGTTAATTTGTAGCTGTGATTTTATTGCCTGTAACTAGTGACGTCCAACAGTGCAAATCATATTAATCACCGTGCAGCGATTAAGAAAAAGGAAAAAAAACGTAAACAATGTGTACCTCCTGCTGACGAGCATCTAACTAAAATTCGTGGGTCACGAGTACAATTTTTTTTGTAAAAAAGGCGGGAAAAAATGTTGTTTGTGTGGCACTCTGCGTGGACGTATGCGCTGCGTACGCTGGTAAAAACTCTGTATTATATTATTGTTTTTCTCTATAGAGTCTCTTGCATCTCTAAAAGTGCGTTAAACTAAATCAATACACATCGGCAGTGAAGGTATAAATTGTGTACCATAAATATTATATGTGGCAAGACGTAGAAAGACGAAAATTCTATGGCCAACATTAGATTGAGTTGGTTTGTATTATTTATGTGGATTTCACAATATGACATAAATTTAAATATGATTATTGTACAGTGCCTGTAGAATATTTCTGTACAAATTATAATAATATATGAAACGTTGGAACGTATTCGTTACACTTATTCCGTACATTTACACGTGATTTTCCTGTAGGAATTCTATAACTAACCCTACCTCGGTAAATCGAGTGCCAAATCTCAAAAGCAACAATTTATTTATGATGCCAAATGCTTCAAAACGGTAGATCAAAATTCATCGTCCATCGTTTGTTTGAGTTCCTTTCACTTGTATGTGCGCAAAAGTTCAATCACAAATATCATTCGATTTATTGAGTTCCGGTGGATATTTAGGTTTGCAATTCGTATGTTCTGATTAGAATACCAAATCGAAATAGATAACATAAACACTGCATCATACTGCATGCATATAATTATACAAAAGTAATTTTTTTTGTATACATAAAACGTATTATGTGTTCTCAGAAATTCATTTAGATTAGATTATTTTCATTTTCGCGAGCAAACTGTTACCATACGTTCCGACGGAAATAGAATACGAGTTACATATATTATTTATGTTGTTATTGGATGAATTAAAAATTAAATTTTTGATATCAAATTTTACGTTTAAATTCTACTTATTTTTGAGTAAAAAAAAAAAAAAATTATATTTGAAACTATTTTTTTTTCTAAACATTATTTATAGTGATATATTTAAAATTAAGCATATACAATTTTAAACAATGCTGGAAGGAGAATAGGGTACCTAATGTAGGATCTAGTTTAGGTTTATCGATCTTAAATCATGTATATTTTAATATTTACGTCTTACTACCAAATCGATGCACATAACGCAGTTTTTAAGAGATTATTTTAGGAATTTTTAAACATTTAATTCGTTTTAAATGAAATGAATTGTTCATATTTATAATATAATTTTCACCAATTCAAAAGAAATTAAAGCGTTGTCATAATAAAAGCTATAATTAGGTATCCTTTCGAAATCCATTTATAATAAAAATAATAATAATTTCTTCATTATATGCAATAAAAGCTAAGTTGCAGTAATTTGTCTCTCCATCCTTAGTTCAAGATTGCACTTATATCAAAATATGAAAAACGATTTTTCCTTATCATATAATATGGAATAGTTTTCCCTATTAAAATAACAGCACAACAATTCTAAGCTTCCCAATAAAAATTGTATTTGTGAATAATAAATTTTCAAGTGTAAAAGTTTAATACTCTAGTTTCTAAGTCGAAAAATAAATTTAATTCCCTAATTTTTAGACATACATTTGGTTAATAGCCTGAGTTGTTAAGGTCTTAATTGAATCTGTTATTTCGAAAAGGCCATATCTCCATAAAATGAAAATTGCCAGGAAACGTAAAAAATTATTTTTAGAGATCAAAATTAAATTTAGATAAAAATTGAATAAGGGTTTAATTATTTAATTCCTTTATAAAAAACCAACTATGATTTAATATTGATTGTTTATACCTATTGAGGTATTTGATGAGGAAAAGAACGTGTAAAACAATAAAATGAAAATGTGTGGAGAAATGGCCTTTTCGAAATAACCGATTCAATTAATTAGAAGAAAAAAAAATTGTTAACACATTATCTGATATTTTATACAATTACCAATTTTTTTTTAAGGTTATTTTTACCCTCACATTATATATAATGTTTAAATATTAAGTTTCAAAAATACTTAAAAATCACTTTACAAATTATTTTATATGAACACTATAAATGTAAACTACTCTGAAACGATTCAAAATATTCACTTTGTGTTTTAATATAATTTATTATTCGAATTTTTTACACAAAATAATTTCGTATGATATAAAAGATGTTGTAAATAAATTATACAACATTTATTATTTGTAATAAATTTGCTACATGGAAATTTCGAGTTTGACATGTAAACATATAACACCGTAATGTAGTGTAATATTTTTACATCGATATCTTGTCCAAAAATGAAAACAATTATTAATTTATTTTATAATTATAATTAAATTATATAAATATATATTATAATATTATAATATTTAAAAAATATCATACAGTTAGTCATTGAAGAAGCTATATCCTGTCTATTTTTTTTTAAATTAATTATACACATCTTTCATTACTTTCTTTTTATAAAAATGGATATTACTTCTATACATGTATTCATTCAACATTTTGTTTCAAACAATTTCTATTCCTCTTTAAAATAATTAAAAATTTCTAAACAGTATAAGGATATTTTAGATTATTCTATTATTTGTTGTGTATTATAACCTTATGTACAATATAATATTCATAGTATACATATATACATAAGCTCGTTGTGATAAAATTCTCATTTATAATTGCAATAAGGAAAAGTGTTGATTTTTTTATTTTATTTAATAAAACCATTATTAGTTGTATTCGAACTATTGTAAAAAGAATAACTTCATTCTTTAACAAAAATAATTTGACAATACATCTTTGTAATTGACTAAATGAATCGCCGATAAATTGCATTGTTTACCGAGTGTGGAATTGGAATGCAAGAAGAATTTTCTATTAAGATATTTCAAATACTTCAATAATTACAGCAGGTCACATTAACCATATTATACACTGGATTCGTTGTATTCCTTATAAATTATTCAAAGTTAACTTTTTTAGTTTTGATTGCGAAACAATAAATTCGATTTATTTTATCTCGGTATAGTTTTGAAATATTAATATATTTTCGATTTTTTCATAGCCTTCTATGTAATAGGCTGATAAAAATGTATTACCTAATATAGGTTAACAAGAATAAACTATACTAAAATTCAAATCTAACGATTCTAATATTTCTTTGTTTGAAAATCGCTATTTATGCACTATAGATGTATCATTAAAACATTAAATAACGTATAGACCTACATTTATCATAAATACGTGTATAATAATAATAATGATTTTATTATACATGTGTATCAAATATCCTATTAAATATTCTACTTCATCTGCACTCGCTAAATATTCAATAATTCAAAATATACCAAAGTGCATATTATCCTTTATTCCTTTACATTAAGTTGTCAATATAGTATGAATATGTTGTGAAAAATATGCATTTGGTTGTACGTTGATAAAAAATTGATAGAATAAATTTGCTTTACAATATAACCGTGATAGGTATAAATAATATTGTATGCAACTTTTTTATGTCAACGACAAAGAAACAGTATACAATGTAATCATATGCAAGTGCATAAGAATTATTACGAGGAAAATTTTACAAATACAAAGAGTGTTTTTGTTTTTATATTTCCTGTTGTATAACGTTATTTAATTTATGTAAGTAAATCCACTTATAAATGAATCGAATTTTCAAATCAAAGAATAAATATATATATATATATATATATATATAATATTTTGGTACATAATTATATTAAGGTTATAATACTCCTTTGTAAACAATATTTTTTGGACTTTGGTGAGGTATATACACATATAGGTTTTTGCCGATTTGATACAGGAACAAGCAACATAAAATTGTCCGTAAGTAAAACAGGGATTCGTGATGTTAAGGTCTGTGACCTTCAGTGTCTGTTCCTTTGCTTTATTGGAGGACATGTCAAAACAAAGCATTTTAGAAAATTGAACTTGTTTAAATTTAAACTGGTATTCATTAGTAATCATCGGTACCCTGGGAAGAAAAACAACTTCAGCTTGGGGTGAGCTGAAAATAATTTTAACTTCAATCATATTTCTCTGCATAGTTACTCTCCGTAATCTAGTACCGTTACATAATTGTACTGCATTTAAATTCCACATAAATATTATTAGAGCTCTAATTTTCAAGTCATGCTTATGCAGAAGAAGCCCTAATAGATTTAAATAATTCAAAAATACAATTGATGTATTAATAACATTATCTTAAATAGTCAGACTATCAATAAATAGTCTAGTAGATGTATAAGTTTGTGTATGAGCCTGAAACATTG
>JASXSY010001778.1:0-56967 GCA_034509805.1 Sipha maydis | reverse complement strand
GATTTTAATAAAAATAATTTTAATGTGAATAATTTTAATTATAAATGTTTCGTTTTAATAAAAATACTTTTATGTATGAAAAAGTATGCGTTTTAATTGCTGTCATCCAAAAAGCTAATTTAAAATTTATGTTAGATTATGTTAAATTTATATTATAAATTGTAATATCTATTTTTAAAAGACATAAAAGATGCTAAGTTAATTTTTTTTTTTTCTGGGGGGGGGGGGGGGGGGCGCTAGAAAATTTTTGATTCTCAATGTGGGCGGTGGATGAAATAAGTTTGAGAACCTATGCTCTAACCAGATGGTAATCAATTAAATGGGAGGTATTTCACGAGGAAAGAAATAATAATATACAGCAATCTTTTTATTCTACGAAGAGGTTTGGTTATAATATAATTTTTATAAGCTAATGATAAAATGTCGATTTTCTTAAAAATAACGTGCATTTATTTACGACAAATATAGATTGTAGAAGTTCAAGAGAATAATAATAAAACATTTCAAGTGCATCAAGTTGTCATCATAGTAGTATGTAGTATTACGTAACCGTACTAAGATCTTATAGATCGGTCTATGTTCCAAGCATCGACAGTATATATCTTTAGAGGTTATCAAATAAATAATATCCTTTGATAATTTACTGCGCCATATATAGATGCACGAGTGTAGAACCCATTCGATTTAATTAAATCACCGCACGTGATGTATTACACATCGGACATAGAAAAATTAAGAATCAAAACGTCGGCGATGAGTAGTCTATTCTTTCTACTTTCTAATTTTTCACGTGTAATCCTTTATACATAAACACGCGCATACACACTTTTCATCGTCAGTAATGATCTTGAAACACGACGACGAGTCGAAGAGTTACGTAACATGAACTTGATCGATGTTTTTCTCTCATTGTGTTGTAAAGAGAAATACGGTTTCAATGAAAAACAAATCATCGACGACTGTACAACTCCTACGCATTATTATTGTTATAACTATTGTACAACTATTTGAAGAAACCAGCCGAGCGTACGATACCAACACTATTGATGCGTACAACTATCTACACTATCGACACTATCTACAGTATCGACTATCTACACTCGACAACACGAGACGCGCAGTTATTAACACGCGTTTTGACAGTGGCGTATTTTGAGTGATTTCTCGGGGGGTGTCTAACATTTATTAAATATCACAAACAGCATTTTTAGAATTATTTACTGATGTAAAAAACATCGACCATACTTTTAAACAATTTACCATATTAGGAATCGACAAAAAGTTTTACATTTGAAACTCATGTAAATAGTATAATAGAAAAGTTGTACGTTATGACCAATGTCCAATATATTAATACTTTTAAAGTCGGGGGGTGTCCAGACATGGAAGACACCCCCTCAAAATACGCCACTGCGTTTTGAACCCTAACGTTTCCCGATGTTTTAGCGCTGTCCGCGCATATGGGGATGCTTCTCCGAGCGTGTGGTGCGTTTATGTAGTGTGCGAAACGACCAGCGAACGTTTCCCAAACAATATCATCAACAACCCTGCGCGTCTGCGCCCGAAATGATGACTCACGCACTAGGAGAAAGCATAAATATATGTGTATATATATATATATATATATATATATATATATATATATATATATATACGTATAACATTAATAATACCGCGGGTGTCTGTCCCGTCGATTAATCTACACGATTTTACCACGTGCGTGCAGCCCGGAGCGATCAATTATAATAAAAACAAGGGAACGCACTCGCTTGGGCTAGGTCAGCAATCGTATATATCTCAAGAATTCCTCTCTTTCAGCATAATGGGTTGTCTCCCGGTGCAGCAGTCAGCGAACGGACACAATCCGTTCGCGATTCGACGTGCGACGTTTCGTTTTGCAGCAAACGGTACTCGTATATTCATCATCGGCGCACTACGTAATGTTCAACTGCGGCGGCATCGGGTCATCTGCACGCGCGGTCAGATTTCGCGACGCTAGCGAAATTCAATCTTCCGGAAATGCTAACGAATTGGCTTAATTGTTGAAATTTCTATGCCTCAGGCAACGTAGCGCAGATGGTTGAATAATTAATAACTTCGTCAATAGAACAACGTTAGATTTTGTACAAAAATGTATTTTTTACTATGGTAAATTGTAGTTTAGGAAAACCTCACGAAATTATGTTACGTATACCTACATATTAGCATAGACCGAAGTATATAAATATTTAATGCTTATAATGCTTATAAGCAGCATTTTCAATCGTCTAGTTACAATTCATAATATATAAATATATATGTGTGGGTATATAATATATAGGTACACATTATGTCAACAGTATTACATTTTCATATAGCGAGTGTTCTTTAATCCTCTCTTTTTTATACCAATATTAAATTCCGAGCGGAACAACAGCAATAATGGGTCTATTGGTTATGCAATGCATTTATTCGTACACATTTGGGGTAAAATATGCGACCTACTGGTTTTGTGCAGTAAATATACCTAAACAAAATAGAAATCAAACGCAGATTGTACCTCAGGACGAGAGGTCGTCTTTTTTCAATCTCAAGAAATGCACATGCGGATAACAGTGAAATTTACTGCATATTTTCAGATGACCGAATTTACACGCAGTTATTACAATCACGATGATGATTTATTATAACTTTAAAATGTAATACCATAACATACTATTCGACCAAGAGTCGAAGAAATTGAATTGAAACGAATTCCTAACGTCAAGTACACTATGTTCAACGAATAACCTAACATAAACAATGTGACCTAACCATTCGGTATGATTACTCACTTTTTTACCCCTAATTTATTTTGGGGTTTATTAAATTGCATAATGTTTGAATCTCATTCAGGTTGAAAACAGGAAGTAGCTTTTAAAACCCGATTGCAATTACAATAATAAAAATAAGCGTAATCCGACTTAAGCCCTTTTAGACTCAACTTGAATATGATTTTGAATTCCTAGGTTTATCCACCTTAAAATAAAGTATAAACATGAATTTTTGATGAATTAACTACATAAATCTATAAAATACATAAACAAACTACTCGTTGTTTCGTAACAGCAGAATTATTTCTTAAGTGTTCGTACAGTACAAAAATGTCATATTTGTCCAATAAATGTTTATTACCAGTATTTTTTTTTTTTTTATTATTATTACATGATGATTTCGTTTCCGACGTTTCCTATTTTCGGATCGTTTCGCATGACGTTAATGTGTAATTTGTAAATCGTGTATAATTACCAATACGATTCGTTAGAATCATCATTGCTTTCTGTAAACGTATTGTTATAATGACTTGAACATTCCCGTGTCGGAAAGAGTCAAACGTAATCGACGGATTGAATTTATGATAGCAGTGAAACTTTAAAACATTATTTCCAAAGTGAAAAATTAAAAAAAAAAAAAACCGGATGGGCCTCGCTCTGCTGTACACTTGGGGGTGGATTGCGACTCTTCATAGGATAGGTCATTATAATGGATTTGTTAAATTTGAATTCAATGATAGGTATCATTGTATACGAAAAACGATTCTGAACGGAGATGATATGTTAGTCTAGAATATAATACAATGTTATTTATAAATATTATATAAGTATATTTTATTTTTAAACGAAAAATTTAGAAAAACCGAAAATTTAAATTGTCTATAAATAAGTCAAAATATGTCAAAATACTTTGAAACTTTAACCATGTATAGAAAACGTCAATATAAAGATTTGGTGAAAATTTCTAGTTGTTGCGGTTTTTCATTTTTGAGTTAGAGCATTTTAAAAAAAAACCGATACCTTTGTCAGTCTAGAATATTATACAGTATATTATATTTTACATATAATTTTTTGTCAATATTCGCTGTTCAAACGCTTATAAAAAAAAATTGTGCCTATGGATTTTAATAATTTTTGAATGACTTTAAGAACTACTTCTGTAGAATCTTCTATTAAATTTTCAAGTATTTTGTACGAGCCAAATTTTTTTTATCACCGATTATAAAAATAAAATGTAAAAAAATCGAATATTTTAAATGCCTATAAGTGGCTTAAAAATCAATATAATATTTTGAAAAAAATATTGCATAAAAGAAATACCAATCTTAACAGCTGGTAGAAATTTCAAAAATCTGCGACTTATACTTTTTGAATTATAACAAATATTAAAAATCGTTATTTTATGCAATTTCGTAAATATTTAAATTTCAAACAGTCATAAAATTTTTTCTTCTAATTCCGGTAGAAATTTTTTAAAGATTTTTGAAGAGTAGCTTATAGATAACCTCGTGTTAAAATTTTGAACCTTAAGTATGAACAGAAAAAATTTTATGAATTTTTATCTACAAAATAACTTGCAAATTATCGTGATTTTTACATATTTCGTATAAATTGGAACTTTGAGCACTTATAAAAAAAAATTGTGACTTACGATTTTAGATTTTTTTTTATCAGTTAAGGAACAACTTATAAGAAACCTTGTATTAAATTTTCAAGATTTTCTAGGCAGCCAAAAAAATTTTATCGTTATTTAAAAAAAAAATACTTAAAAAAATTGAAAATTTCAATTGTCTATAAATAGCTTAATAAAAGTCAAAATACTTTGAAAATTTAATGGTGTATAGAGAACGCTAATCTAAACATTTGGTGAAAATTTCAAGTATTTACATCGATTAGTTTTTGAGTTATAGCAAAATAAAAAATTTGATTATGTCGAAAACTGGTTTTGCGTAAAAACTCCCGTTTTTCCCAAATTTTTTTATGGTTTTTCCCGTCGCATTTAAAAAATATTGGAAATTTTTAACTTTTGACCCCCCAAAGTACCAAATAGATTCACTTTCCTTTCAGAAAAGTTGCTACATAAGGCAATTGAAGCATTTTTACTGCCCCAAAACGTGTCGACAGACACAAAAAAAAAAAAAAAAAAAAACACATCATTGTAAAATCAATACATTCTTCACTCCGTTCAGAATCTAAAACTTATTGAAATGGTCTCGCGCTGCTGCTGTTACGAGCATAAAAATAGTATGCGTCGTGTGAGCGTTACATTTTCGGATGTACAACAATATATTAAACCTGAGAGCGTACAGTAGAATCGAAGAGAGGCTCATTAAGAACAATATAGAAATTCGTGCTTTGAGCAAGTATAAAAAGTATATAAATAGTACGACGTACATGGAACAACACATGATATGAATTTAGGGAATCGAGAAATCTGCGAAGATCGCTGAAGATCGTATAACTGACATACGAAAACAGCACTACGAGACTCGTGGGCGGAACAAGAATGCGACCGCCCGTGGGGCAATTGAATGTTACGCGAAGAGCTCAACCGCGATGTTAATTATAATAATCATTTATCCTGCGGTTTGGGTTGCGATACCACTGTTTGTCCTTTAAATAAATTACTCAGTATAGACTTAAAAGATATAAATGTATTGCCCTTGACGACAACAACTAGTACAGTGTATGGAATCGTACGACGGATTGTGTAATCTACTACTTATGTACAATAGTAAAACACAACAAACACTGCAACTACATTTTCATTATAATATGTCCACAATGTGCGATTAATATAAACTTATAGTCCAAACCGCTCTGACAAAAATAAGTTGATTATTATTTATTTGGTAAATTATTATTGTAACATCCGATGCGTTTTTCTATCTAAGATTCCAACGTTTTTAATGGATTTATGCACAAAACGAACCAATAACAAATTCATTGCAATATGCATTTCTCAAGGCTTCACTTATACCGTATAATTTAGTACAAATAAAATGTGAAAACCTATTATACACACTACAGCATAAGACTTTATAATAATAAACGTACGTATGTAAGTATTGAAAATCTATATAAAATTACTATTCGCTCATATATAGTTCTTTGGAAGAATATAATAATATGCAGAAAAAATACTCACGGTATTTCTATGTTGATTAATTTCAAAAAGTATAACATAAACATTTACACTTTAGTAAACTAAACAAAAACATAGAATTTACACTAATGCCCAAAATGTTGAACTTATTTCACGGTTATCAGATTTAAGTATAGCCGTTTTCTATTTTTCAATACAATTAATCGATAGCAACACACTCATTATTTATAACTTTCCTGCAGTTTATAAACAAGTATCACAACAATCGTTATAAGAGTTTTTGAAAAATGAGATTTTGAATTTAAAAACAATATATATATATATATTTATATATTCTTATAGTTCTCCAAAAGTTACAAAAAAGTGAGATTGGCTCTTTCCAAGTCTAGTAACAATAGGTGGTAACCTATATTATGTTACATATCGACTAAGCATTATAAATTAATTTTTTTTTACCTGGAGGCAACCGCACCAGCCTTTTCTTCCACGTGCACTGGGGGTAGGCATCATTCCTGACAATCTTCCCGCCAAACTCGCCATGGAGCGGGGCACAGCCTGAAACAAGAAAAAAAAAACTGTTTAAGATATATCATAATAAAGATGAATCTTTTTAATGCAATCCATTTCCAATTCTACAATTTGAAAACAATTTAGTTTTATCAGAACAAAACAGAATGGATAAGATCGGTTTAAATATTATAATATTGATCACGATAATCATATGCGATTAGTAATACATTATTAAATCATAATAATATAAATAGTGGTACAAAGTAATATAACCGCACTATATAGGTTTATTTTAAACTCGACAACGGCAACACTTATGCGGCGCATTATCTACTACCACAGGATTAAAACAATAAATAATTACAATGCAAATAATATAAATAGTAATTATAATAATTCCTTGAGCACATACAGAATATCATTACGCGTTACAGATGCGCACGATGATAATCTCAACTAATAAATTGATCCACCAACGTAATTGTTTACGTTATTATAATATAAACGTTTTATCAATATTTCCATGTACAATCTCAACCGTACAACTATTCATATTTAACATTGCGCACATCATTATTACGTTTATTACAATACGCTTTTCTCACATACTCTTGACGGATGGAAACAGCTTAATATAATATCTATAATATGTAGAAAAGGATTTAAATGTCGTTCATGTAACATGATTTACGAGCGCAGTATCTACCTATGTATACATTTTTGACGTTATTGTGTATACTGTTGTATTGACTTCTCGCATCTGATGAGAAAGTAGTAAAATGAAAAATTATTATAGTTTTTAAAAGGGTTCGAAAAAAGTCATGTTTTTTTTTTTTTTTTTTTAATTCGAATAATTAAAAATTGATTACGTTACGATATTCACCTAAATAAAAACATATTTCTTAAACAAGTTACACCGTACACACAGGTACTCTGTATTATACGTATTTTTTTTTTTCCTACCATAATAATACATACTGCATAATAATAATAATAATGCATTCCGCGCACCATGTCAAACTATAAGTTTTAAAAATATTAATCAAAAAATGAGTAGTAATATGTTTTGAGTGCAAGAACATAATAGTAGGTAATACCTCAATTTAAAAAGTTACTTATATTTGTTGCATGCTGATGAATATTGTTGTACTTTTGATTCATTAAAATGGAATTTCATTATTTTTTCTATTATTTAAAATATTATATAAACATTATTTAATGAGATAATAAAATCTCGTTGAAAAGTAAGTTAACTTTATCTCATACATTCGAGTTATCTAAGTCATATTAGATAATGACAATAGAGGTCGTAAACATTTTACGGTTGAGGACTAAAATTATATAGCTTACTATAATATGACATAGAGTGCATTATAAAAATGATAAAGTATTATCTTAAAATGAAAATTATACATCGTATAAAGACGATTACCATAGTGCAGTTTAAAGTGTTTTATAAAATTTTGTTGATAATTATGACGACGTGTTTTGGTTATAATATATTACAATGTTAGGGGACCATGAAAAATTTGAAGTACAATTTCGTTATACAGTGATAAACATTATAAAAACGAACAGGTTCCTAACTTTTTTATATTTATACATACATCATAATAATCCCGATAATAACGCGATGTTAATAACTGGTGTGTAAAAAATATAACTGAATACAAACATGAAAACATGTTTCGTGTACGCATTAGTCATTAGAACCACGATGTATTTGATTTTATCTGATTTTGTCGATGAAAGTTATGTTAGTATGAAAACTAGTCGAAACTCAACCAGTCGAAACGTCTACATACGTCTATACAGCGTCTCCCACGCGACAAGTCTTCGTGCGGACATAATATAATTATTTGAATCAATTGTGGTGAAAAGATAATGATTGGACTCTGTAGGTGTTTATCAAAACATTACAGCCATCCGAGTTCGAGACAGCTACGGTACGTAGACATACGTATATTAGACCAGTGTTTCTCAACCTGGGGGTCACGACCCCTTTAAGGGTCGACAACTTATTATTCAGGGTCGCAATCGAATGATTTAAATCAATGCCAAAATTAAAAGCTCAATCATTAAAAAAATAAAATCAATAAAATATTATAATATTACATATTACGAGCTTAGATTATTTACATTAAAATTAAAAACACACTATTATTATTTTTAAAGCGATATTGCTGTTTGACGTTTATCGAAGAATCTATAATAAACGTCGAATATAGATTTTTAAGTAACAACCTAAGATAAGGCCTATACAGATATTATATTATTATTATATTTATTTTGCAGGTCATCGTTAATATCGACTTGCGTCATTGTAAAGTAGGTTTATAAGTTGCATTTATACATTGTTTTTCGCATTTTTATACAATTCGTAAACATATATATATATATATATATATATATATATTTATGTACATAGGGATAGCTAAAAAAATTGAAATTCAAAAAGGGGGTCGCTACAGTAAAAAGGTTAAGAAACACTGTATTAGACGAGTATTCATTGCAGGATTTAGCGGGGGTGCGATGCGCAGACGGTCTTAAAAGCGGGTTCTAGATTTTCTTTATGATATTATAAAATATTATAATATGGTAATATTACATAGTATATATATTATATTATATAGTATATATCAAAAACGTTTTATATTCAAGTGTGATAAATAATTCAACAAATTGAATACGAATATTTGACAAAACTATAAAATTGTTCAGTGAACATTTGTTAATGAACAGTTTAGTTATACATAATATTATTATTTTATTTTAACAATTTTTCATTAAAGAAATGTATAGGATGTAGATCAGTTTTATTTTTTGAAGAGTCTTTCATTAGTACTTAGTTGCACTCTGGTCTGGGGAGACTTAAATTAAGGCTAAAAAAAAACCAGATGGTCCCAACACTCTCCGCCGCGCGCCGGTCGTGTGTGAGAATTTCCGAGATACCTATTTATTATAATATGGTCTATTACTCTATACACTCTTCGTTTGTGCGCTAATCAAATTATTCACATGTACCAACAAGTATACATCGTATAATATACAATCGTACACCGCTACATTCGTGAAGCCTATCTAATTTCTCTGTTACAAAAGACGGCACACGCGTTACCGGCGTGGACGGGGAAAACGAATTGAAACAACCACCGTGAATAACATTAACAATACGCATCATCACGAAGACTTGCATCGGTAGGTTTCTTTTCTCCCCATTTTTCTTCTGTCCACACAATAATTTAATCACGTAGCCAAAACATTGCACGTGGACACAACCCGATCACACCCGTCACATCCTCGTATATCATGGTCGTTCGTCTTCCGACACGCGGTAAGGTACTTACAACTCTCGGGCCGGTTTTCACTTTCGATAACGTAGCCTTGTGCCTGCGGCTTCCCGACCACGGATAGCCACATAGATACTACTCTACCTATGTATAACTCACTACTATTCGTAGATATATTATTTATGGTGTATTACGTATACGATTGTCATCCGTCATTCTGGCAAGACAATTCGTTTCTAAAAAGATGATCTCGTTCTCTATACGTGCCTAAGATCTGGGTAACCTTGTACTTGGACAATATATTTTTCCGTCTTCACGTGATGCGTAGAGCATTATACGCGCGGGCGCACCGAACAATATATTATATTATACGATACATCAATAATACTAAGTGAACCTATCAACGTCCTACGAAGGAAAAAAAAACAAAACGAAATAATAATAATAATAATAAACTGCCGTGAGTTGGATTTTTTCTTCCTATTCATTTTAGCCGTAGACTTACGATCGTTTTAAACGATTAAACTCTTCGAGTAACCTACACGACACTATACTATAGTATACAATTATATGAGTATTACATATATTATAGTATAAGTATTATACATATTATATTTATAGACAACGGGTGGTAGTGATCGCGCGTTTATGTTATTATATACTACACAAAAACCACGGTTGCAGGTGCCCGCCGTTATTGACCTCGAGACGCGAAGCGGAAATGTGGCGCGCCAAATTTTTTATTTATATATATTACACGCGAGTACACAGTGTGTGTGCATACAATTTTTATTTATTATATTTCATACCGGGAAGTATATCGCGAAGGAATGTGAAAGTATACGTAATAGACATCATGCGCGCGCGCGTGAAGTCCATGGCGGAGCACCATGCAAGTTGATACAACAAGCTCGCATTTTCTAACAGACTGCAGCAACAGCATTCGCAAAAAACAACAATATTTGCATAACAGTAGACACCACACAAACACATACACATGCATGCCGGGCGAAGAAGTTTGACAGACACAATATAATAATAAATAAAAAATTCATCGAAACCGTAAACTAAACCCAACCATCATCAAGTTCACCAAGGGATAATCATAAACGATCAGGGTAGGTTTTATATATGTACATCGACAATAGTAATTTTCCATTTTTTCTTTATTTCCCCTTTAAATGTTTAAACATTGATAAAAATTATTAAGCGTACAATATTTTACATCATATATTTTTATACTAAGGATTTTAAAACGATTAATCCTACAAACTCAATTATACGGTAGATAAACTCCAATGTATTCAACTATTATAATAATATGAAATTGTCTTCATCACTGATACTGCAAAATCATACTGCAAAATAAAATTTTAAAAATTCATCAAACGATTATATTTTTGAATTGAACGGGAGGTTTTAACTCTTATATTTTTCATAGGTCATTGATATATATTCTATAACTCCGGAAACGTGCATATTAAAGATAGAGTAAAATCGATTATTAATAAAAGGTGCAAGCTATAACAAAAAAACAAATAGTTAATAAGTCACGTATGAATACAATATAATTATAAACTACCAAGAGGATTAAAAAGCAAGGCATCACATTGGATCACTCTTGGAGCAACTCTACGCATTCATATATTATATAGGTTTTATTACCTAATACTCACACGACAAGTAATATAAGTTCCACTTCTACTACTGAAGCATAGGTTAATTACACCAAAAATTTAGTTTTGTAGTACAATTTTTATTGATAAAAATCCTCCTTTTATATAATAATATATTACACATAATACCTATGGGTAGTTGTCGTTTTAAAGCGTGAAACAGCTGCATGAATACATCAACGAGTCAACGGTTTTGTCAAATAAAAATTATAGTTTTAATATTAATATTAATATTTATACATCATAACGTATTGAAGTTTATTTTAATTTACTCTATACACAATTCTAAGTCTGTGCTATTGTGAACGAGAACTGACTGAACTACATAAACCATATAACTTATATTGGAAGAATCTTGGTTTGTAATGAATTTAAAAACATAGGTACATACACAATCTTTTCGTGTCACTGGACACTGTCAGACACACATGGTGTCAAATATTTATCTAACCAACACACGTATAACACAACATATTGCCTATACATATATATTCTTGGCTCTATACATGTTAGGTTTTTGGAATTAACACTATATGCGCAGCGATGTTAAAAAGCGTGTCAATTCAGCATGAAAGACTAGAATTATACTCATCACGTATGTTCATACAATTTAATAGACCAATTGTTGATTTTGTACTTTTGACTCATATTTAGAACAACATAATATATTATATTCTGAACATAACAGTATAATTTATTACGTTTTAACTATGTTAACTTTGTGTTAAAAATACTCACACTGGCCTCATTGGGAAACTATATTATAATAATAATATTATCTTAATATAAGATGAAACAGTTTCGTCAGAAAATAAAAGAGCTATTCATATTGTAGAAAATGTAAGTCGCAATAATAGGTAAGCCACTCGAAAGAAATCTACACACGATTATGAATAAACAATCTTTTTCGATACTTTGTTTTATATTTACCGATTTAAATTACAAAGATAATATATAATAAATTTAGGTGTTTCAGTATGAAGTCCTAAGAGATAATGTAGTTGTATTAACATGAAGAACAATGATTTATTGAAATTATCATGACAACGTATATTTATATTTTATTTCGATATTCTAAGCTGACTGATCAGAAAATTAAAAAAAAAAAAAATAACCAAAACAGTTTAATTTATTCTAATCGATTCTAAATTATAAGTAGGTACAAAGATATGCATTTAAAATATTTGCAATTAAAAAAATATATATATTTAGTGTCAATCAATACGTATAATATAAAAATATGTACTAAAGCGTCAAGCAAAAGAACACAAAGTTCCGAAATGCGAACGAAATATCTATAAAATTATAGTTAAACAGCAAAGGCGTACGTGCATACGATTTCCTACAGATTGATTATCGCGAATACCTATTTTTATTATTAAAATATGCATATAATTAAAGTGGTTATTGATGGCCAAGAAAATAATACACAATAAACATGATGTCGCTTACCTCGAAGAACTTTCGTATTCCCATATATTTGATACGGGGGTTATACGGCAACAATCAATTCGCATAAACTGAATCGTTCAACGTAGTGTTCTAATTCTACCCAAAACGTAGATAATATTGTGAACGGGGAAAAAATGAATAAATAATATAATGCACAAAAAAGTTGCAGTAATTATAAAGTCGAAAGTACAATGAATACTAATATTATAACAATATTAATAAATAATAATGCGTTGTCACATTGGTGACCATTGTTATAAGCTAGTCAAAAATAAATAGACGATATTTATTAGACAGCTAAATTATTATTTATTAGGTATAAAAATTCTTAAATGCATACGAATAGTGAACGAATTAATTATATACAATGCGAATTAATAAGCAAAACAAAAAATAAATTAAAAAAATAATTGATCATCTTGGCGGTACGTTAATGATGACGGATAATTATTAATTATTAAGTACTTGATATCATCACTATATATATTATCACTATTACTGTTTAAAGAAAAAAACAATTAGATTGAAAAAAAATTCAATGTTAAAGTTACTTTCTCATAAAAATACTAACAAAAAAAAAAAAAAAAAATAAAGCAATAATACTAATAAACGAAATTCGATACGTATTTTTTTTTAACTTAGCGTCGATGAACTTCGATGAGTTTCCTTGCTGGTTAGCAAAATGAACCGCCAGAGATATCATTATCATTCTGTATTATTAATCGAGGGAGAATGAAAAAATAAATCGTAAAATATTCGCTTTCACTAAATAAAACGGAATGAAAAAAATTAAGAGAAAAAAGTTCTGCTTCTTCCTCGTGCCATCTGCAATAGCAGCAGAGAGCAGAGTGCACGCTAATTATATCATTCGTGTCGGCTGAAATTTACGAACGAAAATAAATAACAGATATTTGTGAGACAGGGCTGTGCGATGGGTAGTGTTTAGCTGGACAATCAACTGCAGAGTAAAGTGCGTCATGGGAATATTTTCGTGATTTTTACACATCTTCAAAAATAAAAAGTAAAAAATAATAAACCAGCCACCGCTGTCCTGCCGAAGTAAGTACCACGATACCTGTATAATATATATCACATATTTCGCAGCAATATCGAATAAATCTAACTTAATCAAACATAACACACAGTGACTTGTTTACAGGGTAAATAGGCTGCTAAGCCGAAACTTGTCTAAGTTTAGTTTTATTACACATTTTTTTTTTTTTAGGGAAACTTGTATGAAAGGTTATAGTAAACTGATGTGCCAGGCCAATTATTCGTTAAAGGAGTGTACTGTATAGACAAAAACACATCAAACATTTTCCGTTGAACACGCTGCAATACTGACTGCAGTTTACGCATAAACGAACATCGGTAAATTATGTTTTGTCATATTGGGAACATTTTATAATATACAATAGAGGCGGCTAAACGGTCGATTGTGTTAAAATTTATTTTTACTCTACATACACGAACATTATAGATAATTAATAATAAAAAAAGAACTTTTTTAAGGAAATTAATTCTTAAAGGTGAAGTATATTTTATAGTAAATTGCGGTCAAAAAAAGTTTGGTCACCATGGATAAAACGGTTTTTCAAAAAGCCGTCCCGGGTCACTGTCACGCATACTTGCACGGCGGTCCGGCAAAATAATAACAATAAATAATAATCGCTCGTCGATAATGCAGTTAGACTACGAGTCTGGAAAAAGTTTTCGGTATCCGTGTCGTGGCTCTCGTTCGAATACTAATAAAGCCGAACGCGTTTTTGTTCCGTTTCGGTTTTCTTTTTTTTTTCGTTCGCGATTTATTAGTATTCGGTAAGTCGCCCGACGCTGTGTCGGACTCACGCGCACGTGTACCGTCTGCTAAATCGTTCGCCTGGATACAATATAGGTAGTACGGCTGTAAATAGTACATTATTATAATATACAATATTGAGTACACACGTCTTGTGCATCAAGTTCATTGTGAACCAGAAACTAATGAAGCGATGACCGGGGTACGGCTTGTTTAGAAAGTGTTTCTAAGAATAGCTAAAATTGAAAAACTGTGCTTTACTGTATCAAGAATTTTCAGAAAAATTTACACTTTAAAATTATATCTAAATCGTAGTAATTTATCTCACACAGTTTTCTTGTACAAAAAACATTTATTTACTATCTAGCGTTTACATAAATCGTATACTTCATGAGAAAGGCGAGGCGTAAGTAAATAAATACGTTATAAATGCTGCTAAATTTTGTTATTTTTGTTGATCAATCATTTTCGTTTTGGAAATACTTCAAGCCATAAATTTATAGTTAACTGTAATGACAGTAAGAAAAAAAAATCATCACACAAATAAAAATACAAAGACAATTTTAAAAATTATCTTATTTTTTTATTCAGAATATTTTATAGCTATATACCATTTTTGAGTTATAGTCAATAGGTGTTACGTAGTTTTTCAGCAAACTGACCAATCGTTAAGTTAACAATGCACATTTAAATTTTCTTCTATACAACTTGAATGCCTCAAATCAAGTATGTTGTATAAAATATTGGAAAAACAATATTCGAGTTTTTTGACATGGAGTATTTCAAAATGTTATTTTGTTTAAAATTGTTACACAAGAATGTATTCGACTACATTGGGCGATGCCCGTAATTAGAAACTTTACTTTACTCTGTTAAGGCGGACGAAAAACACCCGGGAAGATATTTATTATATCAAGATATTATATTTTTATTTGAATAACGTGCCGCAATAATTAAGAAATTATTTGCGATGTGTCAAATTTTTGAAACTTAATGCCAATGTACTCAAAGAAGGTATTTTATTAAATCGTAGGCGCAAGGACTATTAAAGAAAAAAATATACGCAACAGCTTTTTAGAACAATATTATATTTATTCTGTAAAGTTTCAAGTTTGGGTGGTACACGATCTTCCTGGAAATCGCCATTAGCATGCGACACGCGTTTACCTTAGCCAACTATTACACGAGGACTATATACAGGTAGTATGTACAGATACGGCAAAACTTGTACGAGACAGCAAAGACAGTAGAGCTAAGGTCAGAACCAATGAAAATGTTCTATTTCAAAAAATCGGTCAATTCTCACAATTATGTCGTTTCGGCCGAAGTTATGAACAATATGTGGTAAATATTGGAAATAAAGTACTTACAATAAAAGGCATCCATAACCACACATAACTTAATATGATAGTTTTAGTTTCTTTAGGTTAGTTATTAGATAATTAAATTAATAATGATTAATTTACAACTTTAGAAGGCATTTTATTTTTATACAACTTTTTAAATTCAATTAAAAACAATCAAGCCAATAATTTAAAAAGGAACTGTGAATAAGTTGTACCCTTTCTAAGCTCCCCTTAAATAGAAATTGCATAAAGAAATGTGCAGTAAGCGAACATCTAAAACTCACATAAACAGCAGAAATCGAGTTATACTATTTACCTGTATAAGCTATATTATAATATATGGTAAGTATATTTTTCTAAGTTCATGAAACAGCCAATAGGTATGTAAAATAATATACACCAATCACCGGTTAAAATAAATAAATTTACAGGTGTTCGTTTCATTTTCTCCCTTTTCAGTAAAAAGACAAAATCGACCGCGAATATTCATCTATCACATTATTAGTTTTACAATCATGTTGTTCTCACAGCAACACGTTTTCGCGCAGGTAGTTTATATAATTTGAAGTCTGCGATAAGAAGATAAGCTCTCATCGAATTCGAAAGATCTCCGTTCACACGATCGTCCGTACTGATGTTTTCTCCGACCTAACCGTAATCCTATTTGAAACATTATAACATTATGATATCTATCGTGATCGTTCATCGCGCGCACCGATATCGTTTTATATTCGCCGCGTCGAGAGAAAAAAAAACAACCCAATATTATTATAAACGTTACTCTCTCTGTCAGTATTCACGCGTTTCGGGCAGCAATTTTGGGCTCTCGACGTTTTCCTCTTTATCAACTTCGGAAACCACGAACATCCGGCGATTTGTACGGACTATTAAATTGTAAGAAATAAGCGCCGAATGCTCTACACTGCTCTATACCAAGGTCATGCGATATCTATAAATGCACACCGCACATACATATGATACCACGGGCAACGTTGCGATGTGTTATTTACCGGGTAGTTGGTAGACGATAACGTGTAATATATGTATATACCGGTCAGTGGGTTAAAGGTTCGCCGAATGACTTTAGTGGACGATAGAGAAACCTGATCGTTAATGTCATTCTTCATGATTTTATATATATATAAATATATCTTTGTTTTTATATAAACAATTACATATTGATATATAAGTACATTTTTTTTTCTCGCTCCGATTAAAACTTAAATGAACATCGTTAATATTATACGTTATTGATAATTATATATTTTTGTCTTTTATCGGTACACAATGTATGTAATTACTCGTGACATCGACAACTTCCGGAACGTCACAGGACCGTATACATTATATGCATACGTGCGTTTTTGTTTTTTCGTCCAACCAATCGTAACTAATGTCATACGGCAGGGTGGCAAACGGGTACATCGATATTTTTACAAAAAAGCCCCGCAGCGAGTAATAATACGCGATCATTATTATTACTGCACATTGCGGCTTGATAGTTTAAACATGTTAGTTTTTTTTTTTTTTTTACCTCATTTATTACATCGCGATTTCAAGAAAATATTATACGCCAAGCACAGAAAAAAAATTTCAATAAACATGGGGTAAGAGAATAATGATAAAATTATACTTGTTTCAGACACGGCGTACCGATAACCATACATGGTTATTTCGTAATTAATTTGGTGAATTTTAAAAATAAAATATATGATGAATATAATGCTGCTACATCTATTATTTGGATAGATTACTAAAAATCCTTTGTCCGAGAGACCACTCACTACACCACCGTCATTTGTAAATTATTAAAAATCATTGTCCCACACATACCGTTGGACGTATATTTCGATGATATATTATACAATAAACGCTATGGTGTATGAGTTGCATGTAGAAAAACACTAACAGTTGTCGTATTTTGAATGTAAGAACGGCCGAGTTTGATCAGTTAAGTATAAAATAATATCCACTAGAAATAATCATCGGAGAAATTGTCGATTTTCGAAGAAAGTTTATCGTTTTTATTACTGAATTTAATTAGTATTATTTCACTTAATTGGTCACACCGTAAAACTACAGTCAATCTATATAGTTTTAAATGAAATTAAGATCTAAAACACGTATAGATTTGATAATTCTTACCTCAATTGTTTACAATAATTATTTTATCGGGGTAAAAATAGCAAAAATCGTAGCAATTAAAATCTTTAAGTCAATACCAAACGTATATAATGATACAAATACATACAGTATATATTATTTAATTTAAAATGTATAAAACTATAGCACAAGTATAATTCAATAATTGGTTGGTGTAAATTTAATATAGTAGTTAATGCCTTTCGCTTCTACTTCATTATTATTAGTATACTAGCTACTATTATTTTCTTTCTTTCGCATTATACTACATCATGTAATATATTCATAATGATAATTATTAAAAATATCAAAAGTAAAAATTTCTAATTATTTCCAAACAAAAATGAAACAAATTAATGAAGGATAAAAAGTAAATTAATACACAAATACTTATTAATTTTAGCAAATTTTAGCAATAATAATAATTTCAACTAATAATAGTGTAAATTACGCAAAGATAAATAACAAGCTAATTGTACTATGAAGGTTACCCAAGTACCCAAAAAACATAATTATTGAATTAATAATAATAATAATAGCGAAAACTAAAAGAATAGGCATATGAAAACAAAGTGATATTATTGACCAAGAACAGGTTATTCAACAGAAATAAACTATAAATTATGAATTCATAAATATTGTCAGGATATATTAAAAGTTATGAATAAAGTTCTTGAAGAATTATAAAAAATTTGCCAATGAGCAATTCACTGAGTTCAATTAGAATTACATTTCCTACTATTATAAATATGACAAAGTACCTAACAATAATAATTTCTCGACAAAATACTTATTGTCTTCCTTTGATAATAGTATATACGGCATTGGTAATTAATACGTAGTACTTTGTTAAATATATATATATATATATATATAAGAATGAATTAATAACCCTATAAAAAAAAATAACGATGCCAGTCAAATATCTTAATTTCAATAGAAATATTTTATTATAATCCATTTATTAAATACCGTTATAATACTAACAGTCTAACATAATACTATTATCTTCCATAGAACAAGGGCAGATCCAGCATTTTTTACGGCCAGGGCACTTCATAAAAGAAATTATATAATATAGCTGATCATAGGTGTCTTGAGGGGGGGGGCTTCGACTCCCACAAAACATGATGTGACAATATTGTACTAAAACTGTCAACATTTATTTTATGATCAATTATTTAGTTCTTCTAAAATTTAGAAGAACTAAATAATTGATAACATAAGTATAATAAATAAATAAATATAATAAATTATTTAATGTATACTTAATATACTTTAGATATTTTTAATATTAATTTAACATTGAAAGTGGCATTATCTCCCAAATCCTCCTGGATCCGCCTTTTTTTCTTTGTTATCATACTAACAAATCAATATATCTTATAAAGTTAAAATATTAAATTTGAATTGCCTAGTCGTAAAAATATAATTATCAAAATTTGTTATTTTAAGGTAAAAAACAATAAAAAATTATAAATAAGTACAACTTATTTGCAAAAGTAAATATTTCATTAGTTGCGGATTTGAATTAAATACGTAATATGTTTATCAAACTTAAACTACAGACAGAATACATTATACTAATCATCGAATAAATTAATCTATAAAAATTATTATTAAAATTTAACGAGACAATACGGTAAAAATAATCATTAAATTAAATACTATACATTTATGTATTTAACATGTGGTTGAAAAAACCCCCAAAACAAGAGTCATAAATTAAAATTAACAAAATATGCAAATTGATCGATTTGTTGTGATTGTTTCCACTTGTAGCGAACATGAGTCGATTGATGGTGTACTCTAGTCATTTAATCAACCTAAACATAAAATATGTAACCCGTAGGAGCATGATATTAAATACTGTCTATGATATATTAAATTATTGACTTGTTAATATTTACGGAGATGGTTTTATAACGTTCAAACAATTTTTTACGATGGGTCCACTGATTATCGAATGAAAGTCGTAAGACCGCAATTACGTTGCTAATTACAATATTACTACTACCGGTAGTGGACACATAAATATATATGTTGTAATTTCTATATACCCAATATCACAACGTACTAATGTATACATACTATATATATAAATATAGTGATAGTGCAAGTAAAGGTAGTAGATATTCGATAACCAGAAACGGCTTCGAAAATTTACGGCACGCGTCGTCAAAATAATAATAATAATAATAATGATAATATCGATTACCGTCATGGTTATCGCGCGACACGAATGTAACCGAAACCATAGTTTGAATATACATAAATATAATAAACGTATGTATTTTAATCCATGTCAATACATACACATTTTATGCCGGTGTTTTTCCTACACTCGATTTAAAAATAATAGCAAACGTCGTCACCACGGATGCCATCACGTTCTTCACGCATAAAACGACAATTTCTACCAGTTGAAATCGAACGCCAATAATCGTAAAGTAAATAATGACGTATTACGTTGACCACAGTTCTGACTGTTATTGCGGGGTTTCGGAATTTCGGCCGCGATCGGGTGGCGAATGGTTTGACGTAATATCAAAGTTGTTTCGAAAAGATAAAAAAGACGAAAAAAATGACCGCACACGCCGGACGAGTATAACCAATAAAATTCTTGGTATTATACGGTTAAATAAAACCTAAAAGAGCAAAACGTACACATGAGAAGAAAAAAATTGAAAACGAAAACGTTGAAAAATGCAAACAAACGCGTAACAATAAAATAAATGAAGTGCACCGCACACATCGAAATAATAATTTAACGTTTATAGCATCCCAGTTGTATTAATGAGTAACTCCATACGAATAATGTTGCATTATCGTTGATGATGATCAAGTAATCAGGGGCGGATTTAAGGCACTGCGAACTATGCGGCCGCATAGGGCGGCAAATTTTGGAGGGCGGCAAAATTATGTTGAAAATTTATTTTGATTTTGTAAAATTAGGTACATAATTTTTAAAATTGTATTTATCACTTCAAAATCTTGAAATTGTGGATTTTGTATTTGTTTATTTTTAGCAAAATAATATTTATATTTTCCCAGAAACTCGTCTACGACAACGACGATAATATTGTATTATAGCTCATCTTATTGTTTAAGAAATGTCTCGTAATACTATAAGCAAAAACTGCATATTAGGTAGGTATTAAAAAAATTAATTTATTTGAGGATATTTAATTAAAGAGGTAGTTAGTTTATTTAGATAGGGGCGGCAAATTTAATTTGGTATAGGGGCGGAAAATTGTTAAATCCGCCCCTGCAAGTAATGATGATTATGGCTATTGTCGGGGTGAATTGGCGAATTTTAATAAAAACGTTGTTGGTTTACAATAATGTAATTATACTTCATACGACAACTTAGATCTTCAAGCACACAACATGGAACACGAAAATCAACTTCATCTTTATCACGATTGATAAAATAATAAAATTTATTAAGATCGATTTCGTTAAGTTTTCGTCATAAAAGAAACGCGTGAAATCCGAGAATCACGCAGATTATGAACATAAAAATTCACGGGAAAAACATTGTTAATATTATCCAGTGTGAATATTAAGGATTATTATTTATTAATGATATCATTGTTGACGCTATTCCTGTCAGAGAACGAACAGAAGTGCACGCGTTAGGTACGTGTTCGTCGCCTACCAGCAAGTTGTTAATATCAAACCCCGTATTATATAATATACTGTGTCGATTGACAATCACCACTTTGATCAGCTTCATCGGACGGGACGGCGTTTCTCGGCGTCAGCGATCGCACATCAGTGGCGACTGATAATGTTCAATTATATATGTGGTTGTTCTTTCCGTCAAATGTTTGGTTTAAAGCTTAAGAGTCGAAAAATAATTAAAAATACAAACGGTATAAAAACGGACACAAATCAACGATTCAGGTTTTAATAGAGTTTCAAACGTTCAAAACGTTTTGTTCGATAGAGCGTTGAACAAAAAAAAAAAAAAGAAAAATCAAAAATACGCGAGATTGGTGATCGATAAAATCGTCGTCGGAGAACCGATGGATGAACGATGCACGCGTGCCGCGTCGATAAGACCAACTGTCTGCGTCTCGGAACGGTTCCTCAGCCGGCGGACGCGAACCGGTTGCGCATGACGAGAATAATCACTGACTGACGGTAGTGGTCGCGTGCGTGCGCTTACCCATTACCGTACACACTCGCATGGCGTCTGCGGTGTAGTTGTTGTTGTTGTTGTTATCGTTGTTGTTATTATCATCACACAATACAATCGTCGTCAATAGGTCGTCCTAACCTAATCCACCCGCGCTCTAGCGGATACCCGGTGCGCCGTGAATTTATTGTCACCGATCAAAACACCGTACAGACGTTGCCAAGGCATGTTAGGTGTTCGAGTTTCCCGGTCGAAGTTCCATGAAAACAATGTAAAGCCAAATTTTTCTACTCATTACGCGTGCTAACGATCGCCAATTTTCGTCCACGTCAATGATAATATCAATAGGTCTAAATAATGAGAACCAAATCGTCTGTTATTCGTCTTCGACTATCGTCATTGAAAACCCTCGCACTCAAAACAAATGTGTTTCTCATATGTTTTCGTTTGTGTGTACCGCGGTGCCAGCAGATGGATCCACGTCGGGTCACGATCAGCTAACCGTCAAATTGAACATCTGATATAAATCTGGTCAAGAAAAATTCCTACTAGCGCTTCTATAACGGAATGAATCCGTAGATAGTTTTCACAATTGTTCACTTTTCACACCAATATACTACCATCTGCTTTTATTATCGTTATTACCACTTGAAACACTAATGAAATGTTTCCAGTTCATTTATTTTTTTTTTATTTTTACTTATATCAGATGTTCGGGAAAGCCTATACGGTGACAACAGTTTTATTAGAGCTCGTTATGGAAGTCTATATCGACTTAATTCGTGGTTATTTTTCTCGTCAACACTGCACACGCCTTTGTGCTTAAATCCCTACAGTTCGACGACAATATTATGAGTATTATTTGTAACACTCAGCACTTAACGTTTTATAAACATGATCATCCTTTAGGTACATAAAATATGCTTTGTGATTTTTTCTTAATATTTTAATCTTAATAAGTAGATTAAAAAAAATAATTATTATTTATCTTAATAAGTAAGATTATGTAAGAAGAAGAAGAAGAATATGTAAATAAATTGTGTTTTATAGTTTTATGTGCTAGGAGATAGTAGTAAAAATGTAATATACTATTTAATTCATATCAAGTTGCCTTTAATTTACTATAAACAGTGTTTTAACAATTAATTGTAAATAAGAAAATTAAATATATTGTAATAAAAATGGTAAACCTTAAATTACCGTTATGCTTTCAAAAATAAAAAATAAATACAATTATCTGTTCATGGAAACGAAGTAGGCAACCCTATATGTTTGTTATTTTTGCCATTTACTCGTTTTTACGCATATCTAACCATAATCGATGTACTTTTTTTCGAATAACATTTGTTCTCAACTCAAGAGTATAACTCTACCACCGCAGGGTGCCGACCCGGGCAACGGTTTCATGAAGTTTTAGTTTATACACGCATAACGTTTATCATATGCTTTTATCGATATCTTATGTATAGGTATCATGTTTACTATGTTCTAGAAGGGGAATTGAGCAATAATCGTATGGGTGGAATAAAACAAAAATTATAGATTACCCGTATCCCTTTATAATTTAGCATCTCGTTTCCCTGGTTTCAGAAAGGAACCAAAATCGATTTATAAGTCAGTTTTCTATTCTCTTTAAAATCTTGACTAGGGTACTTTGTACTAATTTTTTATTGCCCTCTACGCACTATTCATAAAAATATAAAATAGTAACGGATATAATTAAATATAATAATATATGAAACAAAACGTATTGAAAGTCAAGTCACGATAACTAGAACCTGTAGAAGGAGAACATTGTATGATCTGTTTTTGTAAAAAAAATCATATCCAGTACATTATTCTACGGTAATTTGAAAAGAAAGGATAAAGAATTAATATTTATAATTCGGAATGTCTTTTAAACGTTCCACCCGAATAAAAATCGTCTGGCGAAGGGGAAATTGAATGAGCATCACCGATAAAATTTTAGTGACCAAGTGCCCCTATCTTTACCCCTATTATATGCTCCACTGAGTTGTATTGTCAATGACAATCAAATTATCAAATCAACAGTTTTAATATTTTCACGGTCCTATAATAATAATATAATATATTATACATGCATACTGTACACTGTATACCTATGTATAAATATTTATTGACCATATTGTGTTACCAACACTCCCTATGAACGTTCGTCGAAGTACAATTATTATTTAAAAAAGTGTATAATAAAAATGGTTACGTATGAATATATTATCATATTCTTGTAGAGCAAGGCCCGCAACCTTTTTACTCGCGCTGACCATATTTCTTATCAACGATTCATTAATGACCGCTTATAAAACTAAAATATACGTTATTAAAAATACAATTTTAACATAGAATACTAAAATATTTATGGATAGTAGTAACAATCATATTATAAGTTTTATGATGTGAGGTTTACCATACTAATTTTATATAAAATACATTTGTAGAAAATATTTATAATAATAACAATAATACTATATTTTGCGAAAACTTGATAACAATGCGAGATTAGGTCGCAGCTTATATTTATAAAAGTATTATAGTCATGATTCGTTTTTTATTTATTACAAATCAATATGTAACATTAAAATTTTAAACACCATGATATATATTTTTAGTGCCATGGGTTTCCGATGCCCATTGTAGAGTATAATGTATACAACACAGTACACATCATAGAACCAAATATACCACGTGCTGTAATAATTTAGATTTTTTTAGGCTACATTGGTATAGAACCAGATAATCTATCTTCAATGCGTATTGTGATAACACTTATAACTTATCAATAGTTCAAGAAAAGATCTTTAACAATTTTTTCAGCAATAATAAAATAATACGTAAATCAAACCACTACATTATGTCAATAAAATAAGGCGTTAAAAATTAATTTTTGTAAGCTCACGAAATGATTTTTTTACAAGGTTATTTCTAAAGAAGGCGCACCAAAAATAGATCCTGATTCCACCCTCAACTAAAGACAGACGTCTATATTACATCTACTGAGAAAAAAAAATTGTTCGAACCAACCTTGAACAATTCCAGAATGTTGCCTTTAATGACATGGAGAAAATCGCGTAACATAACTACGAAATCGTTTTTTCGAATAACTAACGATAAATAATACATGTTGGACAGAAGTTGTGTATCTAAAAAAAACTCGTAAATAACACTCAATCACGAATGACTATGTTTTATAATAGGTACAATATTTGTTATCATCTCACCGATGCATTTCAATACGATCTGTAGTCCAACACGAGATTATTAAATCATCATATACATTGCATCCGTGTATTTCAAATATATCATGTTGTTTTACAATTAAATATTTATTTTCTAATTTTTTCGATGAAATTTTTTACTTTTTTACTATCTACTAAGACACCAGAAATATTCTCTAGTTGAAAATTGTACTTGTGTATTCATAGCCGTGCTTGTATTTTACATCAGTACACACTTATTTTCAGCAATCATACGAAATAACGGTGCTACGGCTTAAAACGTTTAATTTACTTATCACACCATACCGTTTTACGATCTCTCTACCAAAAAACCATAGGTAACTTATTTCTATTTTTTAAATATAATTTGATGCCAAAAAAAACTTGTTTGAATTCTTTTAGTTCGTAAAATGTATTATGAGGTATTTTTCAAAAGCGAGCGCCGACGGTATGACTCACTATAAGCCTTTAAGATCGTTATCATTGTCAATTATTAATTTAAACAGTGTCAGCTATCAATTTAATTGGTATAATATACAATAGTATATTATACTTTATTGTTATATACTGAAATATATAGAGTTACAAAATATAAAATAACGAACAAGATAACAATTAGTACAAATAAAATGTATAAGATATATATACATATGTACGAATTGACGATGCCTGAAAAATTCCACTCTCTATAATGATTTATATTATTATATCTGTTTTTTAAAGCGTAGAAAATGCAGAAATTAATTAGCATTTACACATTTTTAAAGCAAAATCATTTTACTGAATAATTTTATTTATATATATATATATATATTCTTTTTTCTTGGAATTAAAGTAGCTACAAATATGAACCTGAAACGCAACATAATATATTTCACAGTTTAAGTTCCATAATTCAGCAGCTAGTGATTAGTTCGTTACAAAAAGCTTATTATTTTTAGTATATGATGTCTAGACGAGTAGGCTGACGCCTTGCAAAACATGTATCTTTTATATGTCACAAAAATATCATCGAAGAAAAATGTGTGAGAAGTTTTATTTTAAACTTAATCGATTAGTTTATTGAATTGACTCAAAACAAGTTTTCAACTAATCGGTTATGTTGTTTATTTGCAACATAATAATTAGTGCTGTAATGTACAAATGTGACGTCGAAAAATTTATGACAAAACCACTCGTTCTTCGTTAACTTGAACACTATAAAATTGCATGTATTTCATGTATTTGTGATTTGCACGGACGTTAAAAGTTACCAAATTTTCAACAATAAATGCGTTTCGATGCATAGTTAAATATTTGTATTTTTATAATAGGTCAATAGTATAATAATTTTTATGATATAACAACAGTAAAATAAAAAAATAAAAAAAAACAAATAGATTTGATAATAATCAAATGTTTATTTTATATTTTAGCTACTCGTATATTTTTTAGTACACAGATACTCGGAACTACTTTCACATAAGTTTAGAGGATCTAGGTATACGTAATTTAGTCAACAATCAATATTTAGTCAACAAGTAACAATCAATAGGTAAAATGTGGTTAATTTCATTATGCATATAATAATCCTAACTAGCTAAGCTGAATAATGAATCGTTTTATATTGACGTAAATTCGTTTTTGTCCTTTCTTATAAATGTATTTTTGTGTATAAAAATATTACATTTAAATTCCCATGTACCTATAAATTGATAATATAGCACCAAACACGTAAATATTTTAGACGTATTATTTTTCGGATATCTCACTGGTTCAAAAAATACTTCGAAAAACAATAAAATATTAGCTACTCAATTTTGGCTTATTTGGTAGGATTAATGAAATAATTATTATACTTCCACAGATGATATCTTGTTGATTTTTAAAATGTACTATTTTATATTTTATTAAAAAATTAAAAGTATGTTATGATTTTCACTGTGTTTTACTATCGGATGTTTACTGTATGATTTCTATGGGTACATCAAATATTTAAATATTTGTATATAAAAATAAAAAACAATTCATATCTATACATAATATAATATTTTATCTTATACTATTAAATACTTTTCATATATGCAAAACTACACATATTATCTGATCAAAATCGATGGACTGCTGTACGTATACCGTAGGAAATAATATAACGCATCTTAAAACAAACGCGAATAATTCCATCTTTTTTTTAAACGCATAAATTATACTAGTTATTATGATGGCACCACATCCAAATATTACATTAAAATTTATTTTTCAACAAACACAATAAAAAATAACGGTTTATTTGAATAAATAGACTATTATTTTAACGTTTTTTTTTTTTTTTTTTTTTAAGGCCTTTGAGACCATTTTAACGTTAATATTTATATAAATTGAATTTGGTAATAAACGTGTTTATAAAAATCTTAAAAGAACTATTTACAGATAGTAGTATAATTTACGTCGTCTCATATCTTCATAATATATTTTTAAATAATTATTAAAGAATATAAACCATGTCTATGTGAATTAAAAAAATTATTAAGAAGTGACAATTATATTACTTTTACTTATCGAATGAATCGACATCGTTCGCATAGATATTCTACCCTCTAAACTCAAGAATAATATTATACATACATATTAAATGGTTTTCAATTTTATAAAGTTAACATATAATACCATTTTTATTACTGGTGCTGGTACAAGGCCGCTCGCGGGGGAAGAGGCAGGGGGGCCACGCCCCCCCGCTCATTAGGATAATTTGTTTAAAATTTCGATGTTTTCTTATACATATAAATATTTGATCAATATTTTTTTTTCATTTTTTATTATATACATTTAAAACAAAATAATATTATACCCTAATTTATTGCAATTTAATAAAAAAACAGAATTTATGATAAGTGTATTGGTTTATTGCCGGCGTCCCCCGAGAAAAATTTCTGCGGGCGGCCTTGTGCTGGTAAGATTTTCTTTACTATTTTTTTTATTTATTTTTTTATTAAAAATCTGCAAATTAAAATTTTTTTTTATTATTAAGAACAGAATATTTATAACCTGTAACTATTATTGTACGATAAGCAAATGAGATGACAGCTTTTAATATAAAATGAATAGTGTCAAGATGGAGGCTATCCAATGACAGAACCCTTAGGTTAGTGATTTTAATTAATTGATTTAGTTGGTTCCTTCATCAGTAACTTTTTAATCAACTCTTTAATCGAAGAGGAGATTATTCGGTATGTTTACACTACCTTGAATAACAATCAGTGATTTGGAGTGACTAGCTAATTTAGAATGAAATTTTGCGTCATGGATGAACGTGATTTTATTGACTGTTTCGATATTGAGGTCTTTGTAAAGTGAGTGATTGGAAACATACCAAGTGATAAAGGTGATAAATTAGAGAGTTTTATTAAATTTAAATATACATAATTACAGTTACTATACTAAATATTATACTAAATTACAGTTAATTGAATATAATATATATAAACCATAAAATATATGTACATATAGTTCTTGTGTAGTAATTAAATTTGAATTTGTTAAATATTATATAGCAAGGTACTAAATAAAACACCCTTTTATTCCACTAATGTAAGCACATATGATGGACATTAATACAGGTAGGTAGTAATTTAAAGTTTTGCTACCAATTTTAAGTAACCGAATCCATTATTTAAAACAGTAAACTATTAAAGTACTAAACGACTATTATTACGCGTGAATTTAAAGTTTTGAAAAACTATCCACGAAAAGAAGAATTTATCTACAAAAATTGGTGTTTTATGTGTTTTAAATGTTAAATATAATCATTGATCTTAATAATTTAAGGTCATTTAAATCCATATTTTTACAGTAAGGTAAAATAAAACAGTTGGAACTTTTATCTATTTTTCAACCTAGGTATAAATTAAAAATATATAAATTGTTCTCTTTGAATCATTCAGTGTTGGGAATAGATAACTAATAATTTATCTAGATAAAGATAAAGATGACTATACTGATTCTTATCTAGATACAGATAAAGATAGTTATACTAAATTTCATCTAGATAAAGATAAAAAATAGTACATTTTTATCTAGATAAATATGAGATAATTTCATGTTTGATTTTGAAAATATTCGGGATACTACAGCCCAGGCGTGGCTCCAAGGGGGGGGGGGCACTGGGACCATGGCCCCTCCAGCTTTTTTCAAAAATTTTAATTTTTCACATATTTGTCCTTGTGAACTGTTAAATCCTGATTTTAATTACCTACCTAGCTAACAATTTTATTTGGTGGCCTAAAAAAACCATATGACATTAATATGAGGTGTGTATCATAATATAGAAACGCAGTCGGACTCTGTATTCATTTGGAGAAACAACTATTATCAGTAATCACTTACAGGTTCCAGGTTAGAATATTCTCTAACTCTAGTCCCCTCTAAGTCCCCTTTGAAATTAAGCGATGGCTGAAAAAAATGGCCCCCCCTTTGTAAGTTTCTGAAGCCGCGCCTGCTACAGCTTACAGATATTAGGTAAAAAATTCATAATTAAAAACATTTTAAAATAAATATCATTTTTTAAACTCATTTCAAACATTAATAAACATAAAATATAAAATAATTTTTTTTTTGAAATAAACTTCAAAAGAAGATTGTCATCTTGTCAGTTATTATCTGTGTCATAGGTATATGATGTACAGAAAAATGTAAAAATGAAAATATAGAAACATTTTAAATTTTCAAATTTTATTTTTATTCTATTTAAATAAATCATCTAGATTGGTACTGATAGATAACAAGATTTTCATCTAGATAAAGATAAAGATAACTGAGTATAAATTTATCTAGATAAGATAAAATATAAATAATTTTTATCTAGATAACTTATCTAGATACATTTATCTAGATATTTCCCAACACTGGAATCATTGATAAGTAATAAATAAACATTATATTACTTAAAAAAATTGTCTTATCATTTTGATTTTAAGCTTTTAGCAACCGAAATACCAAAACATATACATCTTTTACTATGAGTTATTCAAATATTAAGCTATTATATGTTTATAAATATATATATATATATATAAATTTATATAATTTTGATAAAAGTTAAGATTTATCTAATTTTTTTAATTTTGTTTATTTATTGTTTGTTTGACGCTAAAGATATAATTCAAGGATTATTTATTTAATAATAAATAAATAGTGTAAAACATTAGTGCTTTAAAGCACATAAAAATATAATAATAATTAACAACGTTCGTGTGTTACATTTATCAATTATTACAACAGTACAATGAGTACCAAAACAACCATGAGAAATTCACAACCATTGTACCTACTATACTATATTTCTAGGTAACCTATATGCGAGTATTTATAAAAGAAGAAAATTTGAATGAACTCTATACTATTATTACCTACTAGGATTATTTGTTCTGTGCTGTAATAAAAATCCGTTTTGCCTGGAATTCAAAATATTATAGTGTTCAAATGTGTAAAATATCGTACTAGTATTAACATTTTGTTATGTAAAGAGTAGTTATACAAGATCCACGGTTCTTCCAATTACAATCATTCTCTATTAACGTTGAATTAAAAACATAAAATATGTCATTAAAAAGAAAAATCAAAAAGAATTATAAAAAATGTATCTAGTTTTATTTTTACTAAAAACGTTATGTAATTACAACTTAAGATTGCATATTTCTTTCGATAACGGTCATAAATTTATCGAAAAATCGAAAGTTTAAGTTAAAAATCAACGTGTATATATGTTCATTATATTTCTGGTTTTTATACTATATACGTGCGATGATTATAATAAATTACTAACTTGTAAGAATGAATTCGTAATGTTTTTATCGTTTATATTTATAAGTAAGTTATTCTTTATACGCTTATTTATAGTAATATAAATATTAATTTCGAATGAATAATGAAAACTTTATTGATAAAATGTGTGTTGAGAGACATTTTTGATGATTCTAACACACAAACAGCATAATTTAACATAAAAAAAAGATAATCCGTATATGGTATGTTGTACGTGTTATTATTTTTAATCGTGTACAAATGGTGTACCCATTTTTCTTGTTTATAATTGGCTCGTTAATTTTAACGTACCTTTTAAATATTCAATAAAACCAATTATTAATAATGCTCATTGAATCGTTTTGTCTAATTTTAATGTAAAACAAATATTGCGAGCTCCCCTCTCTCACCATAAATATATTATGTATAATATTCTACAAACTTCATAGAATCACATAATGCATTTACTATGCTGTTTTAAATCTAAAAATATTGATAGTTATCAAACAATAAACTGGATTACCTTGTACGGTTAGATAACATTTAATATAATTACCGGCAATACGTATAAAACATTTATAACTCTGTGCGTAGTAAATTGTTTTTCTTTCTAAATAGTACATAATAATGTTATAAGAATTTGCTTAGATTGGAATAACAAATTTTTTTCTGCGCAATTTAATTAATATTTTAAATGACCATTTAAAAGGTTTAAATATAAACGTGTTCATTTAATGAACAGGAAAAAAAAATGTAAATTCTTTAACGTCACTTGGGTGAGTTTTAAGTTTTAAAAAAACGTATGAGTTACGTTTCACAATATCTGCAAGGAGGAAAGGCAAAAACCATGTACCATAAGTAAGGAATAAATTACTTAACCTATTTACTATAACGCGGCTGTCATAGTTCTATAACATGTGTGTATGAGTAATAAAAAAAATAAATATACTGGTTAGGCGTTATAAAATGGGAATCGCGGTATCCACTTGACTACAATCATCAATATAATTACAAATTCCATTACTAAAATTTAGCCAAACTTACCCTCGACCCTTCAGAAACCGGATGTAAAAGTCGTGATTTTTTCTGAACGCATGTTTACCATTCGAACGGACAACCACTTAAATATTGAAAACTGAAGTTTTCTCCGATCGGCTTGGTGTGACTAACAATATTACACTTCAATATTACAAGAACTATGCAATGCCGTACCAGATTAACTAAATATATTTTTTGAATACATAGTTGTAAACACGTATATCTAAAACGAGTGAATTTGTTTATCAAAAATAGCACGAATTAGTAAATAAGTAAACTACCTACATGCATGTATTATAAAAATTATACGGTAAACGGTAATGGGCAGGCAGATATGTTATCATTTATTGTAATTTGTATATTATTATTATTATTATTACTATTTTAAGGTTGTAATGTTATCTTAATGCGAACTATTTAATAAGATATTTGTTCTGTGTAAGCAAATAAAATAGTGACCTATAGTGAATAATTGGTATTTGATAGCAGCGAATAACACACAATTAGAATATAGAAATATTGTATTGCAATAATATAGTATATACCTACATCGAGCATTAATTATAATTTTATTGCGAAAAAATGTAAAGAAATATTTCAAAAAGAATAATCAAATAATACATAAAAACTTTTTTTTTTTTAATAGCATTGATGATAAAATATTAATAGCCAAAACTTATTCTACGAAAAAATACTAACAATTACCGTAATTAATTTCTATGCAAATCGATTTTTTAGTTCTAATACTTTTTTTTTTTTAATTTGACACAATTCGGAGAAAAAAAAATTATTGCCCGCAATAAAACTCTCCATCAACACCGCAAAAACGAAATACCTACAATTATTATTCGTAAAGCATTGTATAAATTCGGTGAGATACATGTACAGTGTGGTCACGTGGTCAATAACCGGATGAATTTAATCGAAAACTTACGTACTAAGGAACATTTTCTTATAAAATCTAATATGAAAGTAATATTTATGGAAAAAACACAAAACTCATCGACTTCAAATTTTTTGTGATTTATAATTATCAACTATAAGTAATATTATATTCAAACGTTTGATAAAAAAATGTATAGAGGTAATTACTGGGATCTTTTAATTTAATATTTTTATTTTTTATTCATTGATTAAACACAAATACTCTTGTTTAATTTAAATATTCAGTTAATTTACAATACTATGAAACTATTATATCGTTTAACTGAAAATATATAATATCCAAATTGTATACGAATACGACATCGAAAAAGTGCCTAGGTTTGATAATTAATTTACTACAATATACATCGTTCTTCTAAATGCGTACTTATAAAATGTAAAGTCTACTCGAAAGTACAAAAAATATGTGTATATTGCTGCTTCGACTTCAGTGAAAACTATAAGCGAAATTTAAAAACTCATAACAAAAGTTGTTAAAGTGCCATCTCTAGAATAAGAGTAAAAAACTAGAAAGTACTTGTGATATTTTAAGTACAGTCTACATTGTCTGAAGTGTAGAGCAAGACTGTAGAATATTAATTTTGTTGGTCTAGATACTTTTTTGTGTTGGAATCGGTCATCGAGAAGATATTCAGTAATAGAGGGAAGCATGAAAATGAAATGCTCTTAAATTTTTTTCACACAATATCTCATGGCACATTGTGGACCACTCAGAAAAATACATTTATTCATAAAATTATATTTTATGAACGGAAGATCATTGAAATATTGAAAATTTCAATATACGAGTACATTGATATAATATAAAATTTAAATTTATATTATGTACATAGATTATCTACAAAGAAAAGAATTTCACAAATTAATTTAGTTTAATTAGTTTAATTTTTTTTAAAGAGTTTTATTTCTAATTTGAAATTTCTTATATTCACAAATAGTTTTTAGTCAAAGATATCTATTGTAAATGTTTACGTTTTTAAATAAGCATAGGATTGTGTTTCATTTTTTTACGATTTTATGAATATACATTGTATTATATAATAATCATCATAAATAGTTGCTCGTTTTAAAAATTTTATATATTTCTATATTATATTATCTTGTTTTAATATTTTTTGCATTAGAAAATGGAAATTTATTTTTGAAAACCATATATATATATATATATATATATATATATATATATATATATATAATAAACATATTATGTATAAGCAGTATTAAATTGAATAGTTACGTTTCTACACATATTCTAGTTATATTTCTGATACATAGCAAATTATTTAATTAAGAAATAAATAAATTTACAATTTTGTATTATAATTAAAAATAAAATTGTCAATAATATTATTACGGAATATTTAAAGATAAAAAATATTTTTAAGATTTAAATAATAGTGATAATTAAAAGATAATAATTATCTATATATATATATATATATATATATTATAATATAATTATTATACTAAAATATGTGCCGGGATTAAGATAAATATATGCAATTTGAGTACCTTCAAAATATGTTTAGCAATATTATTGTAGAAATAAGAATTGTGTGTAATTGTGTACAATTAAAGGAGAACAATGTTTTTTATCGCCGAAGTATAAAAACAATAATAAAAAAAAATAATAAATCAAACGAATTATTAAACGAGAGTTAAAATTATTTAATTTGGACAAAGCATCTTTATAATGTTATCGTATATAATGATTATAAGGTGTGGACGTTTTTATTTTTTTCTTCTTATATTAACTTAAATGAACTGATATTAATTTTGAAGAATCAAAAGAAAATCGTACAGGAACTAGATAATAATAATTTCTATAATTGTATACAGCTTTATACCACGCCCCTCATGGAGATCGTAATGACATAATGATAAATAATAATATCACGTTACGTATGTATATATATATATATATATATTCATGTAATTTGTTTGAGATGATATTGTACACGACAACGGTAAAAGTATATTATCTTTTTCCCCCGTCGTTCGTCCTACGCTATACGTATATATGTATAACATAATAAATAACGTATAGATACACACATAATATTGGCCGGTACTGTTCATGGTTTTTTCGGCAATTTTAGATTCTGAACGGAGTGAAGAATGTATTGATTTTACAATGATGTGTGTTTTTTTTTTTTTTTTTTTTTTTTTTTTTTTTTTTTTTTTTTTTTTTTTTGTGTCTGTCGACACGTTTTGGGGCAGTAAAAATGCTTCGATTGCCTTATGTAGCAACTTTTCTGAAAGGAAAGTGAATCTATTTGGTACTTTGGGGGGTCAAAAGTTAAAAATTTCCAATATTTTTTAAATGCGACGGGAAAAACCATAAAAAAATTTGGGAAAAACGGGAGTTTTTACGCAAAACCAGTTTTTGACATAATCAAATTTTTTATTTTGCTATAACTCAAAAACTAATCGATGTAAATACTTGAAATTTTCACCAAATGTTTAGATTAGCGTTCTCTATACACCGTTAAATGTTCAAAGTATTTTGACTTTTATTAAGCTATTTATAGACAATTGAAATTTTCAATATTTTTAAGTATTTTTTTTTTAAATAACGATAAAAATTTTTTGGCTGCCTAGAAAATCTTGAAAATTTAATACAAGGTTTCTTATAAGTTGTTCCTTAACTGATAAAAAAAAATCTAAAATCGTAAGTCACAATTTTTTTTTATAAGTGCTCAAAGTTACAATTTATACGAAATATGTAAAAATCACGATAATTTGCAAGTTTTTTTGTAGTTAAAAATTCATAAAATTTTTTCTGTTCATACTTAAGGTTCAAAATTTTAACACGAGGTTATGTATAAGCTACTCTTCAAAAATCTTTAAAAAAATTTCTACCGGAATTAGAGGAAAAAATTTTATGACTGTTTGAAATTTAAATATTTACGAAATTGCATAAAATAGCGATTTATTCTCAAACGATTTTAAATATTTTTTATAATTCAAAAAGTATAAGTCGCAGATTTTTGAAATTTCTACCAGCTGTTAAGATTGGTATTTCCTTTATGTCATATTTTTTTCAAAATATTATATTGATTTTTAAGCCACTTATAGGCATTTAAAATATTCGATTTTTTTACATTTTTTTTTTATAATCGGTGATAAAAAAAATTTGGCTCGTACAAAATACTTGAAAATTTAATAGAAGATTCCACAGAAGTAGTTCTTAAAGTCATTCAAAAATTATTAAAATCCATAGGCACAATTTTTTTTTATAAGCGTTTGAACAGCGAATATTGACAAAAAATTACATGTAAAATATAATATACTGTATAATATTCTAGACTGACAAAGATATCGGTTTTTTTTAAAATGCTCTAACTCAAAAATGAAAAACCGCAACAACTTGAAATTTTCACCAAATCTTTATATTGACGTTCTCTATACATGGTTAAGATTTCAAAGTATTTTGACATATTTTGACTTATTTATAGACAATTTATATTTTCGATTTTTGTTAAATTTTTGTTTTTAAACATCTATAAAATTTAATTGATTGAGCGAAAACTCTTGAAAATTTTATACTAGGTTTATAATAAGTTAAACTTATCGTAACTAAAAAATATCGGTGATCGGTTAACTCAATTTTTTTTTATAAGCCCTTAATTCTCAAATTTGTATAAAATGTGTAAAAATCACGATAATTTGCATGTTATTTTGTAGATAAAAATTCATAAAATTTTTTTTGTTCATACTTAAGGTTCAAAATTTTAACACTAGGTTATCTATGAGCTACTCTTCAAAAATCTTTAAAAAAATTTCTACCAGACTAAGAGGAAAAAATTGTACGACTGTTTGAAATTTAAATATTTACGAAATTGCATAAAATAGTGATTTATTCTCAGACGATTTTAAATATTTGTTATAATTCAAAAAGTATAAGTCGCAGATTTTTGAAATTTCTACCAGCTGTTAAGATTGGTATTTCTTTTATGCAATATTTTTTTCAAAATATTATATTGATTTTTAAGCCACTTATAGTCATTTAAAATATTCGATTTTTTTACATTTTATTTTTATAATCGGTGATAAAAAAAATTTGGCTTCTACAAAATACTTGAAAATTTAATCGAAGATTCCACAGAAGTAGTTCTTAATGTCATTCAAAAATTATTAAAATCCATAGGCACAATTTTTTTTTATAAGCGTTTGAACATCGAATATTGACATAAAATTACATGTAAAATATAATATAATGTAGAATGTTCTAGACTGACAAATGATATCGGTTTTTTTAAAATGCCCTAACTCAAAAACGAAAAACCGCAACAACTTGAAATTATCATTAAATCTTTATATTGACGTTTTCTATACATGGTTAAAATTTCAATGTATTTTGACATATTTTGACATATTTATAGACAATTTAAATTTTCGGTTTTTCTAAATTTTTCGTTTAAAAATAAAATATACTTATATAATATTTATAAATAACATTGTATTATATTCTAGACTAACATATGAACTCCGTTCAGAATCGTTATTCGTATACAATGATATCTATCATTGCATTCAAATTTAACAAATCCATTATAATAATGACCTATCCTATAAGCGAGGTGCACTCCACCCCTAACTGTACAGCAGAGCGAGGCCCATCCGGTTCTTTTTTTTTTCTTTTTGAGAAAGAGAAAGAGACGATTTTTTACGCTTTGTGTCTCTCCGTTTAGTCTTGAATAATAACCGTATAACACGGAATACTATGGGCAACAATATAAAATTAAAATAAGAAAAATAAAAAACCTATAGCTCGCAAACGCAAGAGTAACATTTGCCTCGAAACGTCTTACTACCGTCCATCGTAAAAACCGAAGGGCCACACGCACTCGGCATTATTATTGCACAGCCCATCAGATACCATTCGACCGTATACGCACAGCGGCTGTTGGGTGTAAAATGTAATAGGGAATAACTAGTTTTCCATACAACAATGTCGTTTCTAGATTACGTTTCATTAATGTAGGCATTGTTCGTTCCCTCCTTGACGCGCCCGAAAGTAAACGCGCATGCATTTAATATACAACCCTTTACGCGGCTTGCACGCCGTATACGCGAAAATTATCATTGAAATCGATAAGTGCACAACGTGGCAGCAAACACGTCACGCATTGTTCATAGTAATAATAGTGGGCAAAGGGAACCCGTTCGAGTATAATATTACAACGTATATACGCACGACTAGTGATCCGCGATATAATTAATAGTTTAATTTATAAATCATAAATAATCGCGATTTTATTATTATCGGCCGAATTTCTCGTATCGAGAAACATAAACAGAAATTCGAAAAAAAAATTGTAGTTCGCCATGATATTGATGATAATTAGTCGCTGTACGTTCGGTGCAAGACTAAAAAAATAAATTGCATGTAAAATCGACCCGTTCACCACGATCCCCGTGAACATTTCAATATGCATGTTATCAATTCACCTATAACGGAATACAATACTAGATACGGTAAACAATTATCAAACTCCGACGAGAAATCGGTATTCGTTGCCAATGGATTTGTTTTTTGAAACTTTGGCACACATATTATGGTTCAGTGATCGAGCAGTAAAACATCTGTCTAAATGTTAGAGATACTGAAACCCGTTGAGAATCGGCAATGTTTCAAGCCATCTTTTATTGTTTTATACAAAAACTCAATCGGTACATTATAGAACATCCTACAGGTCATCACTTCAGTTAACCGTGCGATTTGTCAACCTGAACGTAAAATTTGATTCACAAAACAATTGTTACGCGTTGCGCCCATTGATTCACCGTTATAATCTTTATCACAGGTTACGACTTAAGCGATTTTAGTCTTTGATCTTGTAAGCACCAAAACATCGATTTCAGGTAGTAGATTTTGTGAAATATGTATAGCGCTTAATTTTATAATAAAAATCTACGTTTGGTAAAAATCATATTTTTGTTGCTACTGTTCGTTGCAATGTGTAACGAAAAAAAAAAAAACCTCTACTTTTAGTGGGAACTAAAGAAAATAATATCACACAATAGTGTAATATTATACAAATAAAATAAAGGAAGTTATATATATATATATATATATATATATATATATATATATATTATATCTCTGAATATTTAACTATATAATATTCATATATATTTAGTATACGTATGTGTATAAACAGGTACTTTTTTTTGACGTCGATTGTTATTTTTGGATTATACGAATTCGAAACAAAATTGAAATTATAGGTCGTACAATACGTGTTCAGTGTTTCAGAATATTTGAATTTATAATAAATGAACCGTTATTCAAATCATTTAATGCTGCACGTTGACATAGTAATAATAATAATAATAATAGCGATAGTAATAATAATAATAATAATATAATAATAATAATAATAATAATAGCGAAAGTAATAAGAAGTTTTTATAATCTATATAGAAATAAAAATTCTATTAGTTTTTATTGAAACGAAATCCTTTTTAAGCTACTTGGGAATCATAAAATTACTACGTTTTACGTTTAATAAAAAAAAAAAAAAAAAAACATTAAGCAGTTATATGTTTTTAACAGACCTTTTAAGGAACGTATAATTTTAGTTCGAGAACACGTACTCACATCGCTACCATGAGTCATTGGATAATTTACTAAGGTATAACCTCTAGTGTAACTACTAAAAATATTTCTGCTTACAAATCAATATTGATCCTTACAAATTTCAATATATTATATTATTATTATTATTATTATTACAAAACGAATTCCCGTTAAATCTCAGTAATACAAGTTTACGTTTACATTATGTCGAAACGTCAAATCATCTAAACAATCAATCGACAACCATACAAACTATACAACCATATCATCTAGAACAGGCGCATGGCTATTAAATTATATTTTTATAAAAGTATTTTAAACGTTCTAAGAATAGGAAAACTAAGCATTTCAAAAGAAAGTACCTGTTACAGCTAAAGCAAGACTTTTACGGGTTATGTAGAATAAAATACAGATATTTAGTTAATTGTTTTTTGGTTCACTGGTAATGTAAGCATTTGGGAAGTTTACAAAAAATCAAAAGCGATGTATATGTATGTAGTTTGATTTCCTAAAACCGGAGCTGAATTATTTTCTTAATAATCTACCATTATATTTGTATACGTTTTTAATCCTATATATAACAAAGTAAAATTACAGAATATTGTGTTAAACATTTAGTACAAACTAAAAAGTATTCGAATAGTTCAGGATTTTAATCTAAACGCATTGGTCGGATAAAATAAATTCTGACTGCAGTTTGATGCAGTTAACAAATGAGATTACAACCTTTATAACGTAAGACTTATGATTCATAACTTGTAATAGAAATATTAAATGAAAAATTCGTACTTCAAAAAGAATTTGGTGAATGTTGTTTATCATACGAAAACGGAGAAACTTCGGACGAAAATAAATACTTGAAGCGCACCCATCGTATAGTGATATCTGTTATGCCTCGCTGGACGTTTGTTTTATGCAATAAATCTTTAAAAGTATTAATAATCAACATATCAAATCGACAACACTGACGTACATGCTATACGTATTCGACGTGCAATTTAATAACAATTAACCTCGTAGTCTATTGTAAGACTATTAATAATTTTTGAAAATAAAATTACGTAAAACATAATGCTATACGTGATAATATTCCCGACGTTTTTATTTAGTTATGTTGTCATATGGGAGTAAAACATTACTAGTGGAAACTGCTTCTCCTCGCTCACGTTCGTATAAAGAAATACAGTTTTTTATTTTTTAATCTATCTATACACAATTCATAAGTACAATTCATACCGTTTTTGCGGTATTTTTACCGCAAACCAATAAAATAAAAAATAAAATACAATACAATACGGGAGTTTTCGAATTTATTAAGGTGCTCAAACACAACCCTTGTTATTCGAATCTACACGTCAGTTAGAATTAAGGATTGTGGTGTTGTACACACGCGGTGAACCCGAAAAGAACGGTTTCGAGAGATCCTGTGGTGGACATAACAATGACGGTCATAATAGTATTGCCGCGGAGACGGTGAAGGTGCGGCCAGGAATCGAACGCGAGAACTCTATGCATACAATATTATTCCTATTACCTGGAAGACGAAGGTGGATTTTTGGCGGGAGACGCGATTAGCGACGTAGACGGACGGTGAAAAAATGAGTAGAAACCGCAGGAGACGACGACGAAGGAAAATAGATTGAACAACGAAAAGAGGAAAAATTAGAGGTTGTTATGTGTATTATATATATTTACATATTTGTACTTACCAAACCGGTCGTCGTCATACCCGATCACGTTGCAATAGTAGTAATTGTAGTAGAAGTAATCTTCGTCACCGACGGCATCGTAAGCGTTATATGCGTGTATAAACCGATTGCCTGTTTCGACGGTTATTATGAGTAAGCGAAAACCGAAGAGAGAAAATCCGCGACGATATCGATCGAGATCTAGAGATCACGCGTCGGATAATTCAATCTACTCCGAACGCGCGTCGTTTTTCACCAACCGTTGATGAAATGATCAATGTTACGGATACGCCACTAGCTCGTGATCGCGATCACCGGGCGCGCGCCAAACCGACGTACAGACGGACGGACGGACGGGCACCACGTCGTGGCGCGAGCGACTGCTGTACGGTTGCGGCGTTCGACAGGGATGTTGTGTACGAGCGCGGTTAGACGGCGATGACGATGACGACGACGACCGCGACGTCACGGCCACCAAACCAACAGCTGCTGCTCCTCCGCCGCCGCCGCCGCCGCCGCCGGACCATTGTGCCGGGGCGCACGCGCCATACTGTTGTATACTATTATACTATTATTCTTTTATACGCCTTATGCGTACACAAGCGATTTGGGTGTGCGTTCGTGTTCTGGGTGTGTGCGTGTATATCCGTGTATACCTGCGCACCGAACGAAGTTAGGGTGGATTTGCCGAGGCTGGGTTAGGGCCCGTTAACACAGGAACAGCAGCTGCAAAAAGAAAAAAAATCACGTTTTTACACCACATTTCGTATAGTAAGTACGCGAGTGTCATTACGCGGTTTAGATACGGTTTTTGGATCAAATCTGTGTTTTAAAACTTATGCTGTATTGGCAAATCCGGGGTTTTTTTCTGATCCCTTACATACAAAATTTATTACGTTACAAAAATCCGTAATATCTGAGAGATGAATGTTAATACATATTTATATATGTAAATAATTAAAGCATTTTGCTTTTTGGTTTCAAATAATAAATAACGTTTTTTGACAAGTTTGGTTATGAATACACTGTACATGTATATCATATACGTAATGTATTATTTAAGATTTTCTAAGATTGCAACCCCCTGGATTCATCATTACTAATCGGATTATTATTTTTAACACTCAACCATAAAACATTCATTCAATTTAATATCGAACCGGACCGAACTATATTGATTGTCGATAATTGAGTTGAAATATTTGACATAAGAGTATTGTTTTTAACATAAATACGAATTGACACTAAATGCTAGTTAACATTGCATTATTTATTCCAGATGAATGCATTTTATATTAAATACGTATTATTAAAAAACTACACCTATGGTATTATCTACTGAAAGTTAACTATTAGTTTATTAATTTTATGTTGATTGAAGATTGTTTATTTTAATGTTGATGAGCCTTGATTAAATTTCTAAGTTTCTAGGCAATCTCCAGAAGAAAGTTTTTCGATTACATACAACGAAAGATCAGCCATTATAAAAAAATTCATTATCCTTATAAGTATATCATTACAATTTAAGTATCAATATTGACACGCTAAGGTATTCGTTATAATATTATATTACGCAAGGAAGCACCGTACGCATGATACCGACAGGTTTCTTAAAAAATATTTTTTACCCTATACCAATATTTAATTTGAGTTGAAAAATTATTTTTCGTTCAAAAAGTTATACTTATCGAATTAAAAATCTAATTAAAATATATAGATTTGAAATTTTGCGTGTGGGTTAATTTGGCTGCTGAGAGCAAATTGGCTACATATTCGTCAGGACCCCTGCACGTGCCCACTGAAGTTCAGCAACATAAACTTTTGACATTAAAACCCTTTTACTACACGTACGTATATAGTGAACGAATACATCTAGTTTATTTTTAAATATATTATTTTTACATTTAATATTCTAAACATCGTCATAGTGTTATTGTACTACGATTAATATTTAGTCGTATTATGCGTACGCGTCGTATATCGTTATAAACGGTATCGTTGATGCAAGCGTCACATGTGGAAAGGATTGATAAAACTGTTTTTTAATGTCAAGCATATGAGTGGGCGACCTCCGCCGGCCGCTGCAGGCATACGATGTCCATGACGAATCATTTCGATTACGTAATGTTATTCAGGGTGACCCTTGTGTGATGGGTAGGTTTTTAGAGAAGGTTCAAACACAAAACCCGTTAGATACCATGTATTGTTATTATTGTGTTGCCCCGAATGTCTGCGACGGAAAAATAACACCGGACGGTTTGATTACAGATTTTACGTAAAAACAGTAAAAATGTTTGACAAATGGAGTATTCATACTTGTGAATAGCATTTAATTTTTTTCGATGAGTGAAAACATTTTTTCATTTAAACGCAATGTGTTTTGGACGAAACTATAATGATTAAAAATTTAAATTTAATGATCACGTTGTTACTAATGTATTTGTATAGTTATTATCGTACGAATAAACCGATAAAATAAGTCCGAACGTTTAGATAAATAATATTTATATTGAATGTTATTATGTAGACCAGTAGTTCTCAACCTTTTTTGATTCATGTCACCTTTAGTCACTAGAATCAAACACTGCGTCATCCTAACATCAAAATAATAAACAATCTTAGCTGCATATTTTAAAATTATTCTTTTATTAAAAAAAAAATACAGTTCACAAAAACGTTGACACTTTAAATGTAAACAGATAAACTTTAATAGCAAATAAAAAAAATAAAAGTTAAAAAAAAAATAACTGAATTTTTAAGTATGTTATGTATATGACAGTGGCGGTATAGGTATATAATATATTTAAATATAGAAATAATATGATTGTTTTTGAAAAAATTAATTTTTAAATTTTTTTTTTCTTTTCCTGTTAAAATTCTGCATCACCCCTAAGCTCGGTCCATGTCACCTTAGGGTGACATGTCACCCCGATTGAGAACTACTGATGTAGACTATAGATTAAAATAAATAAAATTCGAATATAACAAGAGACATTTAATTATTTTGAAAAATAATACATATGGCTTTAAGTCATTATTATAATGATGATAAGTCATTAACTTTAAGCGATTTTGTTATTAATTTGACTATAGTTTATCAATTAATATGCTTACTTAAATAGTCAATAAACAATATAAAAATCTTCGAATTATTTAAGGTTATAATACTTACATTTAACATGTATTACATATAGATCATATAACATAATATTTTTTGTATCTAAACAATTTATAAATAAATTGGGAAAAATGTAAATAAATCATCAGTTTATCATTTACAGCGATCAAAGGATATGTATGCTTTTATAAAAATTACCGTTATTTATACGATATCTATATTATGACATATACGAATTGGTGCAATAATATTTAAAAGAGTTCTACTATGACTTAAGTGTAAGATGTTCAGATTGTTAAAATTTAAATAATTAGATGCACTTTCACTAATCAAATGATTATGATAAGATTAAACATGATAACATAGCGATATAGGTTCTATAAAGCATTCAACGCTGAACTTAATGTACCTAAATTAAGCCCAATGTTAGTAAGTGTTATAATTTTTTTTTTTTTTACAGAAAAATATTTACTATTTCAGCATAACTTAGTATTCTGATAAAACGTGCATACACCCACTGATGTGATGACATTAAATCTTAAAGGAACTACGTAACGACTGATTAATTAAAATTCCCCAGTTTGTTGTCGGTACAAATGATTTGAACGTTAATTCAGCGACAACGTTTTATTCAAACACAGAGTTGAACAAGTAATCAATACGTTCTGGCACTTTCGTCGGTTCGCGAAATATCCGTAACGTCTTCAACAAAAATACGTTTAAATCTTAAATCTTTAAGACTGGAAACGTTCACTTTTTACATTTCTTAGCAGACAACCATTGTATTATGTTGATCTTCTCAATTATCGTTTTCAACAGAATATGTACTGCGGGGTTTAATGAAACGTTAAGAAATAATAATCTGGCGGAATTATGGATTCGTACAGAAAATGAATACGTTACGGTTACTCGTTTGAACAATTATTCGTATCGCGCAGTGAAATAGTAGTAATAATAACAATAATGATAACGGTCGACGGTTCTTGTATCGTTTTCCGTTTCGATTTCTTTTCCCGACCGCGGCGTTGACGGATACGTATCGTTGTCGGGAAACGACCGTTGGACCGGTGTCGAACGGGACCGAAGCCGGAAACAGCACGGCGGATACGGGTGCGCTGTCGACCGCGCGACGCGTCGTTCTGTTACGCGTTTCGTACCGGTCGCGACGAACCGCAAACCGCGGCGCGCGACGAACGTCGTCGTGAGATCGCGTCACGGCCCGAAACCACTTTGTCCACTGACACGCGTTGGATTTTCGCTAACACCTACCCCACGCAGCGGTCCTCTCGACGCGGACACCCGTCACCGGGTAACGGTGCGACCGGAAACCGGGTCCCCTTGGAATCGAACGTTTCCCCGGGCCCTGGACCGCGTCGGTTGTCCGTCGCTACGTGACCGCGTTAAACGGCCGGGCGGCCCACGACTATCGCCGTGCAACGTACTATTACTGTACTCACGTGTTCCGTCGGCGGCGGCTTCGGTTGCTGTGACGCGCGGCGTACTTCGCGACCGCACACTATTATCACTGACCGCGCACCCCCGGACGATAACGCGACCCCGGACCCTTGTCGACGGACGACTGCGCAACTGCGACTGCGAGCGGACGCCTGAAGCGGCGCGCGCGTCGCCCGCCCGCAACGATCGATAGCAACATCGCCGCACCGTTTCGTACACGGGGCCCGCGGCCCATTGGTCCGCCGTTTCCGCGGCGATTTCGAACGACATCGTATGCGAGACCGCCGTGGTCCAACCGTTCCCGTCGCCAATGTCAATACGACCGGTAACGTGGTTTTCGGATCGACGGCGGCTTTGAATCGGTTTCGCTCGGACCACTGTCGTTGCAACGCAATGTTTATCAATCGGTAACCGCATCGGTCACTATCTAAACACCGATTGGTAGACAACGCGTAAGCCCATTCAACGCGTTCAACGGGTGACCGGGGCCCGTTCTCGTACCACGGTTTAAGGAGCAAAGTCCCACCTCGACTACCAAAGGTGGTGAAATGCGTTGGACAAATTACAGAACCGTTCAGTTTTGTTGTAAAAGCTCGAGTAAACTGTAATTCATCAAGTTGGTTTTGTGTACGCATTTATTACGTACGATCGTGTTTAGTGGAGGGTTATTGTTATCGAATATTCCAAGAACAAGATTTCCAATAGCTGATGCTTAAGAATATTATTTGTTATGAGCTTGCGCTGGTCCAATTGTACGTCTCGTTGTACATTGGCCTTCAAACGATTGTGTACATGCAGTAATATAATCGTAAACAAATGTTCGAGTGCACATTAAATTGTTGGTCTATAGTTTTACGTATGTGACACGTAGTGCTGTACGTCCATCTCGAGTCCCCTGTTACGAATAAAATTTGTGTATTATACTTTATGCCTTTACGACCACAAATTATTAAAGTTGTTTCGATCTGCGACAGATTTATTTATGCTAATGACAGGTTCTTAGTTTAAGCTCAAATTTATTTTTATTACTTGTGCTCTTTAGTAGTTGTAAAATAAAAAAAACGAATCTAATATAAGTGCGTTTTGTTTCACAGTATTCCTTTGTACTTTATGTGCTATAAGGTTTATAATTCAAGTTTAGTATAGTATATACTCGTACCTTCTATAGAGATTAATTAAAAAAAAATGTATTTATATTCTAAAGCTGAACAACGAACTATTTCAATTAAATTATAAATGTTTTGTTTTTTTAATTTACGTATATATTACCTATTAGGCACATAAACATACTGTTGTTGATAAGTATTTATTTTGGATTCAATCTAATTAATCTTTACCACATTCGAGATCTTGGCATCGTACTTTTCATATCTGTGTATTCAATTGTATCGCTTTCTAATATTATTCGTATCTAATCTTAAATTGTTTATTATGCTATAATGCACACTTGTTCTGTTTTTACACACATATTTTTTTTTTCTGATTGCTATTTGTTAAGTCACATTTTTTTATAATCATGTTATTATTTACATTTTTAGCTCACTCTGCATATAATTATTCTTTTTTATTGTTAAACATAAATCACCAGTAATTTGCCCTTTAAAATAATACATTGTTTGTTTATGACTAATAATAATTATTGTTATTTAAAAGATCATATTTATTATTTAACATAGTAGCCTATTCTTTTCGAACATTTTTATTTGCGAATTGACACAAATTGTTCAAAAAATTATTGAAAATAACAAACATGTAATAAAATTTACCTATGTTAATCAATATAAAATTTATATTTTTATTCATCATTATTTGTTTACTTATTTATTAAATAAAAAAATTAACTAACTCGAAATGTTAAGAAACCGAACTTTCCTAAATACCCTAATTAAGTACTTCTATTAATAATATATATATTACGGTCCAGATGGACAAATCGATCATTGTAATACAATGCCCAGACATTGTATACAATGTTTAAGATATTTGGGTAAAGTAAACAATACATATTTAATTCCCATATAGACTAGCTATTATAATACAATGCCTAGTCATTGTATATAATGCTATAAATGGTGTGGACAGTGTGAATATTTGAGGTATTTTAAAGTGTTATATTTTATAATTTCTTTTATGCACTGCTCCTACGGGTCACAAAAATTTTTATCAGTAGTGTCATTAGTAGATAATCAATAATTAAGGCTATGGCCGCTGCACTTGTGGTAAAAAATGTGAAACAAGGAGATACAATTGTAAAGCTTCTGGAATCAGGGCCGTCCCAAGGTTTTTCGGGGCAGGGGCAAATTAATTTGGGGGCCCTTCGACCATAATAATAAGATATAATATACAAAATACTCACTGATAATAACAAAATTTTTGTAAATGTATTTTTCTAGACCTTAACCAATCAAGCTCATTTAAAATCATGTACTGCATTACACACTTACATAACATAATTGGTCGGCGACAGTTCGTTTTTATTATTATACAGACTTTATGGGGGTTAACCTAAACATTTTCAACAATGGGGTCTGGGGCAAAATGTACCCGTTGCCTCCCCTCCTTTTAACGGCCAAGTCTGGAATTGTATACAACTCTAAATGTCAAAATGGTAATACTTGTAAAAATAAATAATAAATAATATCAATAAAATATTTTCCTTTTTGGTTAAAAATAAAATTATATAAGATAATCTATATATGTAAGAACGGAGCCAAAAATGTATAACAATTCATCAATTGAGAACGGCTGGGCCGATTTGGCACAATTTTTTTTTTTAATTGTTCGTAATTATCAGGACAAGGTTCTGATGTAAGAAAAAATGAAGAAAGTTGCACGGTAAATTAAAAACTAATATAATCGTGTAAATTGTATACCTATATAGCTAACTGCCACCTGACCATTTTTTGTGTGTGTTTTATCGACGTGTATAAATATATATGCATTCCCTTGGTCGGAATTACGTAATTACAGTTTATCGTATAAAACAGATGAAACCGTCAAAATTCCACAGTACAGTAAGTTTATTGACAAGTGTTAATCATTTTTTAAAGAGTTTTTTTTGTCGTTATTGTTAAAAATGCTAGCAATTAAACGTATAAAATGTAGTCGCAGAACTCGCAAGTCAAAAATATAAAAGAGCAAGCTGAAACGAGTAACGCGAAGCGTGAAATGGAGTTGAACAGAATCAATGGAATCGAAATCAACAACATAGTATTATATATAATTTGATACAGAGATATATTATACCTGCCTACTGACAAAAGATAGGCTAAGTTAAAAAGTGATAGTAACTCTGGGAGGTGCTCAAGCAAACATTTTGATATTTACGATGGAAATTTTAATAATTTATTATTTATATTTATGTATTTTAATAATAATAATTAGTGCGAAATAAATTATAAACGAATTTAACACACAGTTTGAGACAGTTTTTATGGTAAGATTTTTAACGGGCTACAAAGTGAACGGGTGGTTCAGCTAGTGTTATATGTATTTTGTTCATTTGGCACTTTCAATGCCAGCCATTGTTTACAATGTCTGGTTTAAGTGAATAATTATTTACATGGCTTGAATTACTCGAACATTGTAAACTTTGTCTGGTCAGTGTTTACAATGACCATTTATCCACTTGGGCCGTAACATATATAAGATATGTTATATTCCATAAAATTATATACAATTATGTTTATTATTATTATGTTTACAAATATATTTATTTATTATACTAATTCTGGTGTCGGGTTACGTGTTCGAAAATGATATGTTCGAATAAAATGTGTTCGAATGAAAAGTGTTCGAAAAAGCATATGTTCGGATGAATTTTTGTTCGAAAACTTTGTATTTATAACCAGGGAAAGACGGTTATTTAAGACAATTTAACAATTAACATTATGGCGCGTTTCCTTCGTCGATATCGTCTAATAAAAAATAACATTGAGTTTTTAAGAGGCATTGCGTACAATTTAAACTTTAACTTGAATATACTGATATATACATTTATTTATTTTACTTGAAGATATACCTATACATTTAATAATTGTTTTCACTATATAAATAATTAATAAATAAATAATATTTTAATATAATATGGTTGTTTTTAAGAATGAGTTTAACTACTCGAACAGAACAAAAATTCATCCGAACACATGCTTTTTCGAATACTTTTTATTCGAACACATTTTATTCGAACATATCATTTTCGAACACATAACCCCTCGTCACTAATTCTAGTAGTTAACAAAAATGTATGAACAAATAACGGATGATATATAATATGAAAACCAAATGTTTGACAACTTTGTTCTTTAATCTGTGATGCACGTTAAAAATATACATTTATGACGTAATTTTATTAAACTAAATATATTTATAAAGTTTTATGACATACTTCATCATATAATAATGTGAGTCTGTTGTTAAGTGATGGTAATAAAAATTCTACCGGAAGGGAATATTCTAATATCTGATTAATTACAAATATGAGTTTGTAGACTACGTGTTTAGAATATTATCATTTAATTAGGTAATTATATATATATATATTATATTATATATACAATAAGCGTTGAGGAATTATATTATATATATATGAGAATAAATTGAAGTAAACTGGGAACAAGCACATGGAGCAGTAGTGCGCGACAAGTCGTCGCGACATTCACAGCGATCGTTGTAAATTTTCAGAAAAATGACGTCTACTTTGGTTTTTCTGCGTCCGAAGACGAAATTCTTATTCGAGAAGTACAATGAACTCGGTTATTCTCGATATTGGTGATAATAATTATAAAAATATAATATCAAAAGATAATATTTGGAAAGACATATCTTTGAAACTTGGAAAATCAGATAATTTGGTCTATATTAGGTATATATATATATATATAAAGTATATTATGAAAATAACAATAATTAATATTTTGTAGTGGATGTAACTAAAAAGAGGTATTAGATACCAAAAGCGTATGTTAACTACGAACGCTGAATGAAAGTAGTTCGGCCGCTGCGATATGTCGCGTTTAGTAAAACACCACAGACAAAATGCGTCGCGACGACAAGTTGCGGTCGATGGTCGTAGCGACAGGTCCACGCCTTGGAAAACGTACCTTTAAGCTGCAGCTTAAATTATTTTTGTAATATAATTATAACATAATCTGTGATCAGAAAATGATATTATGTTTCATATAAATATCATGTGATTATTAATTATTAATATTAAAATCCATTTAACAATTATGTAGAATATATTTGATAAATTAATCTATTTCGGCAATTTTTTAGTTACCAATATATTATAGTATGACATACTATTATTTCGATTGTTTTCAGAAAGAATATTTTAATATAGTAATCGTTAATCTATAATACTATCTTAATTATAGTGGAATTGAAAATGAAATATAGTAAACTACATCATTAGTTTACATAATAAAATGTGCAAAAAAAAAAAATTACCGTTTGTAATCGTATAGTAACATATATAAACACACACGGATAGAATTTTTTTAATCTAATACTTTTACGATATATTATTTTAATTTATATATACCTAAAACTTGTCCGATAGTTCTATAACATCGTTATTATAATAACGTGTTGAATGATAACCATTATGAAAATTTCGCGGACATTTCGTGGGTCACGATTTTTTGAACTGATATTATTTTATCTGATTAACGCAGCTGCCAAATAAATCAAATTTAGTGGTATCTAATAAATGGTATACTAGTAACCAATAAGTCTTATACTATAGAGAATTTACCTTTGGATATTAATTTGTACTCTAACCGTTCAAAACCACTATTTCCAATACTATTTTTGTACACCGATTAGAAAGATGAATATTAATGTGACTTGTGAACGATAAGAAGAAGGGGGTTTGTAAGTGAAGCGAGAGTCCCCTTATTTTAAGATAAATCTATTTATACACAAATATAATGTATACCTACGATATTTGTATAGTTGTGCATACACGAGGTGGCCACATTAGGCCGACAGGGCTAATGTGGAACCCATTGACACTAAATTGGTGTACTTGTATGTAGTATTATGTAGCATTTACATACTATGTACGTTGGTTAAAAATAATATTAAATAATATTTTTTATTAAAATGTGGCATTGTTATTAACTTAATATATGTCTGTATTATATTCAATCGGTGAACGTGAAAAATAAAAAATGTTCACTTGAAGCTTATCTTGAGTGGGATTCGTAAAACATAGGTATCACATTAAGTGCACAGTTTTTGAGTAGACATTGTATTTATTTTTGGTTCATAAACGTTTATTAAATGGAGGGTGACGTGTGCTTTGCATAATCTACCACATTTTTAAACGGCAAAAATAGATTTTGACTCTATTTATAATAATCAATCAAAATGTATAATGACTAACAGGGACATAGTAAGGGGGAGGGGTATGAGGTGCTTACGCCCCAGGCGCAATTCCTGGGAAGGCGTAGAAATGAAAAAAATTTGCATTTTAAGTTAAAAATTCCAATGGTCAAGGTTGTATATTTAATTTACTTAAACTTCAACGTCCATTATACCAATTGAACCAATTGTTAAAAATAATAACTATTAATTATAGTATTTTTAAATTAAAAATACATAAGGGCACATTTTGAAATTTTACCCAGGGCGTAATATTTGATTGCTATGATATTGTTGACTATAATGTAATAGAATACAAACGTAATATTGCATTCACTTTTTCTTTTAGATGTACTTCAATTTTAACTAGTGTGTAGAACTATACTTTAATAAAGCTACTGTTCATTTGATACATATTTTTTAATCTTATTATTTAAAAATATTTAGCAATTCTTATTGTTTATTTTACTATTTTATTTTTTATAACACATACAGTAAGAATAATTGAATAGGTTATTTTAGAACTCAGTCTATCCGCAGGGCCAGATAACCGACAAGGTGTAATATTTATTAGTAGCGCCACAGACAATTAGGAAAGTTACAAACGGTAGGTTTATACTGGTGGCGGGGGAGAAGCGTTATTGATTTTTATTATCGCCATGTGGTTTTTATATGACCATTTGATTGAAAATTGTCCATTTTAATAATTTTATATTAAATGATTGGTTAATGAAATATTTTTAATAATTTAAGTAAATTCGTGTTTAGAGACTTGATGTTCTAAGTCCATAATCATTTTATATTTGCACATCAAAATATATTGCAAATATAAAATGTACCGTTCTCATTATTATAATGTAGTGAAATAGAAATCTGACCGTTATATACATGACGCTTAATACAATATGGGCGCAACTGAATTACAACCTACCTACATGAAACATAGAATTGTTGATACTATTGTTACGAAATGCACTATTACCGCAGACGTATAAGGATAATTAAAATATTTTAATTGTTTTTTAACCCATATGTGCAAATGTCAGTAATTTCGAGTTATTTTTATAAGAAAAAGTAATAAATACTTATCAAACTTGAAGTCACCGGTCGAGTGAATTTGACAGGCGAGAATTCGAATTATAGCTGTTTAACAACCAACCCTTTTTTGGCCGTGGTCCAACACTTCTGGAACGAGTCACAGTTATTTAAGTGTAGCATAAAAATATTACATTTCACATGTCATTGAATTGGTGTATACTTTCACAGTGCGTGTTTCTCGATCGCGAGGTAATCACGGCAGGTATTGATGGTGCGAAGAAATATCAATATACATGAATACGTAAGTACACGTAGACGCTGTACACGCTACGTAAACACAATTTTCATCCAATCATTCAAACATTGCTAATCGCATACCTACCAACCATAGCTCTTTGAGTCGACGGCAGACACGTACGTTTTCACCGTGTTCCTTTAATTAAGTCATAATAAATATTAAGAATGCGATAATTTCACGGTTCAATTGTTTTAGCCGAATATGAATATTGAATGTATTCAACGTGCACTTATTATATTAGATTGTGTTTTTAAAAATTTCACATTGCTCATGATTAACCAGTCAACACATTGATGCGAGTACCACCTCGACAGTATAATTCTTGAAATGTGGAAGTCGTTATTTAAATTTCCCAAAAACACTGGGTGCAGTTATATAAAATAACCGGATTTTGGTATTATTTTGGTAGCTTACAGATTTATATTATTAAAACATGTTTTAATTTATAAAATTTTGTCGTCAATCTCACCCATGTAATACAATTGATCAGTTATATACTATCGGTTCATTTAATACTTCTGAACAGATGCCGTATACGAGTAAAAAATAATTTTGCTTTTCATACTCTAATCCTTAATAACTAATCATCAAATAATTTACTTCCCGATTTCATTTCTATGGTCTAATATGGAAACAATATAAACGGGAATCTAGAGGTTAGTTCATGTAGTTCTAACTAGAATTGTTAAATGAAAATAAATCCAATAGTTCTAAATTTTCTGAACTTTTAGATCATAATATGATTTTCTGTATTTGGATTTGCTATAAATTTCTAAATTGTACAAAATAACATGTCTTTCTTATTTCATTAAAAATAAGGTAGATAATTTCGTGGCAAGAATAAATATTACTTTTAGCATTTTTTTTTTCTTTTATAAATTTGTCATTGTGTTAAAAAAACTATAGATTAATATTAAAAAAAAAAAATAAAATAATCAGTTTAAATTATTATATGTGTCCTATATTTCAATTCTTCCAGCTGCTATATAAAGTTTTTAATTCAGATATACTAACCAAAATAAATACAAAAATGCATTCCCTATTTTGCTATAAGAATTTATACTTTAATTTTTACAGAACTAAACAACAAATAGAGTTGTCCAAGTTCGTATTGGCTATGATAAATTAATATCTCATAATGCATATACATGCACTTTTAATCTACCAGTACGCGAAACATTTTTGAAAAACTAACGCAATGAGATTATTTTTCTAAAAAACTTAAGATATATTGTAATTCGGATGGTATCTTCAATTTAGTCACACAGTTTGACCTTAAAATCGAAGTTTATATAGGATTTAATAACTCCGTAAAATACATTATATAAAAAATCAAAATATTATAAACAAAAGTACACAAACAATATTAGAAAAACATGTCTGTTACTGTCAATAAAATGACAGCTGTACTTTTAAAAGTAGCATTCACCTTATTGTTAAAGCCAAAGTCAAATCATTGTAATCGAAATAAATAGATTTTCTCGGATACATATAATCGATATCAAATGAATATTCTATTCGACTATAATGTATTTATTTAACTTAGCAAATCCGAACAAATCGAATAACATCCAGAACTTATAAGCCAACAGTCATAAATAATAAATTATAAGTTATAACTGTTGATTTAAATTAATACACTTAATGTAATAAATTAGGAAGTGTAATTAAATTTCTTTTTTTTTTACTAATGCAACATAATAATTGCCATAGATATCTATAAACTGTTCTTGACTTCAAATCTTGAGTAGGCGTTAAATTATTTTCATCGAATTTTCCATATTTGAACGTGTATGAACCTAAAAATAACAAAACGAATTCACGAGTTATACATTTAAACGCGTTCATTAAACTATAATCTGCTTTTTATTGGTTCGAAAGTACGTTTCGAAACGTGGAAGTCTGCAGTGAAGAGAAAAAAATACTTTTAGATCTTTTTGAGGCTAATAAATATTTTATTACATTCTCTCTAACGAGTAATTATAATAAGTTTTCATCTTAGATTATTACGGTGCACGCATAAGATTTTATGGTACCTTCGATATCGGATATTATACTGCGGTGGCAATATTACCATATTATATTAACGTTAATCTAGTTTTGAGCGCGGGATATTAACGATATTTTGCAGCTAAATAACCGTGTAATCGATATAATTAAACATTTTTCGTGTGTTGAGGCTTGCTTACTCGCACAATATTTGAACAGTACACAGGAAACGATGATATATATGCGTCGTTTCACTCGATGAGTATAGTAGTTACAGTTGAAATTAAGTGGAAATAACTGGCAAGTCGATTTAACCGAATACTATCATTAAAGACGAGGCGGAGCTGTCAAAAAGTCAAAACGACAAGACAAATAATCGAGAACTATTCCGGGTAAATATTAATTTTAGTGTGTACCTTCTCCTTATTATTTTCTAATATAATTATTTCGAACTGACATCGTGAAAAAGTGGGACCTATTTAAATGGCTTACCCACTTATTTCGATATTAATAGTTCTGCTGTTTAATTTAATATTACATTAACCAGAAGAATGAAACATAAATAATGAAATACAATCAAACGCATTTACTTATTTTCCACATGTGGATTTAGAGCTAATCAACTTATCCCATCGTTGTCGATAAAGTTTAGACTATTTGTATAATATTCATGGGTTTGTGGTGAACCAAATTCAACGTTCAGTCCTAATATTCACCCGAATCAGAGGCCATGGTAAGAGCCATATATCATTTTCTCAATCCTACCCTGTCATATTTTCGTAATAATAACTTAAATATTGAAATTCAATCAATCTTGTTTGTGTTTTTCGTTCTTCTTAATTATTAGAAGATAAGCGTATTTGTTGTTAAAGTAGATCGTCATAACGTTTTAACACTGAATGAAGATTTTTATCTTAATACATATTTGAACATACATTGAACTACGATAAATTATAAATGTCTATAATAACTGATATGTAATTTTTGTGTAAATTAAAACTAGATTGTATATTACATAATACATTTTTTTTTTTTTAAAAAAAGATTATAACTAAATCATTGGACCAAGTGATTTTAAAATGTATCGTCATCATGTTCTGATCGATATCACGAGTGCATTCTCTGCTTTGTTAATGGCTTAGAAATAAAAATAATATTCAAGCCAAATTTATA